>JAVSBS010016540.1:0-47019 GCA_033124195.1 Coracias cyanogaster | reverse complement strand
TTCTTATTAGATTGGCAGTACCACATTATTTTAAAAGAGTTTTTAAAATAATGAAATAATACTGTGTGAGGCTCTGTCATGCCTTATCGGTCAAGGAGAAAAATAACGTCTCCTTCATTGTGGTAATAGGAGTAACAGAGTAATGTGATTATACACGTAAGTGTACTAAATACAAAATCTTTCTTTGCCATGGAGGGAAAGAAAAAACAAACATAAAATGTAGAATCAACAGCTAATTATAATTTAGTGAAGGGTGAGCATACCCAGTTACTTATTAACAATATCTCATAATTGAACAGGCACTGACATGTAGCACTGACATGGGTTGGGGAAACAATGTCGTCAAATGGGTAAAGTGTAAGGGAACCTGCACTCTTCTCTCGGTGCTACCATCATGTACCCACAGGAAATCAGTTTATTTTGCTTTTCCTTACTATCCTTCATTCATTTTGTCCATTTAAGCTGCAGATAATTAAGGCTGGTACATGCAAGCAACCTGAATTAAGAATGCACTTTTATTTTTTTCATATTTTCATTGTAAAATGCAAAAGGAAGAAGAAAGTATTTTTTCCACAAAAACTAACACTACATTTTGCTCCAAGGAAATACGAAAATATCACTTCAGATACTTACTGAGCTCCGTAATTTTGTAGCATATTTATATGGACTGATGAGACCTCAAAAGATAAGAGACTTTTTTCTCTTATGTACTAAAAATAGATGTGCCCTTCATTTCATTACGATTTTAAGGAGGGATATGAGGTTTTTAATTTTGTTTGAATTACTTTACTAGAGGATAATTATCATTGACTGTTACAAATTCTTTAGTATTAGAGTTTAAAACATTTTTAAAAGTAAGTTATTCCAGTAAAATACCTAACTGAAATAAAAAGCCATTAAAAATGAATTATCTCCTGCACTCTAGATAATAATTTGGTTGCTAGAGAATAAAAACCCTGAGGATGTCTCAGTGTATGCAGAAGGAAATTTTGATGACTGTACCTACTTAAGAAATTACTATGATGGATCAGTAAGACTTTTGGAAGTGGTGTTTTCTGTGTTGCTGAGTTAGTCAAGGCCAGAGCTGTTGTCGTAAAACAGGAACTTTTCTCCCCTTTAGCCTGTAAAAGTCTTACAGACAAGTATAAGTTTTATGAAAATGCAGGGATATTACAGATGGGTCACCCTATCTATTCCTATGACTGTTGTTACTACATGTACAGCTGATCATGACACAGGTATTAGGATATACTTTTCCTCACCAGGGAACTTCCAAGGCTGGTTTTTGGTTGCTGCTGCTGTTGTTTTAATCAACAATGTGAGCCCAAGACTGGGGAAAAACAGTTTGTTGTGGAAAGTCTGGGACAGACTAGGCAAAACCTATGGCAAATCACTCAGAGCCTAGGGTCACTGTCGCTAACGAAAAGGGACTAACAAGTGCCCTGCAGCCTCATTGGAGAATCTTCATATGGGACATCTCAGGAAAGTAAGGAGCACAGCAACTCAAGACAGTACCCTGATTTTTCTCTGCTATTTGAGGTCCCTTGTCTGAGATCAAAAATGGTTAAAGAGGGGATTAATGTCAGATGGATATGTGTGTAGTTTAAGATACTGTTAGTACAGTTCAGGTAATGTTAGTACATTGCTCCTCTGGACTTATATCAAAGGCTCCAGTATGTGCATTTGTAGGCAACAAATTTCTCTTAGATTTATATTTGGTTTGTAAATCAACTATTTGCAGTTAATCTATGCAGTTTCAGCAGAGGGTGAGATAAAGGTGCTTATCAGATTCCTTTTTGGGATGGCAGTAAGTAGTTTATAGCCAGTTTCAGTTAACATAAGCTTTCCATAAGGAAGATACACAACCTTTTACACATGTAGACTAAGGCCAAAGGCTCCCTACACAATTTGAGAGCATTGATGTTAAATTTTTTATTAGTACCCATGATGAATAATGCATTTCAGTTTTGATTGTACTATTGAGAGAAACTACCACATATTTCTTAGAGATGTCCATAAATAACCAACTTTAATGCTTAAGAAAAGTTGATTTTTATTTTAAGTTAATTATTTATTTGCTGAGTTTAAGTTGTTTGCCTCCTGCTGTGTGCAAACCTTGTTGCAGCACTGGTATCCCTGTTGCTGCCATTGTATTTTTTGTGTGCTCATGGCTGGCTTTCGAGCTATCATTTCTTTAGGTTCCAGAGCTATGCGGTATGCTTTTACAAAGGAGTCCTGGATCTAATATTGCTACTGTCATCCACTTTGCCCATACTGTGTATACTTGCAGGTGCTCACAAACTCTTGCAGAAAAATGTGAATTGCTGTTTTTAAATCTTCTAAACACTAGGGATTGTCTTCAATCACACTATGTGCCACCGTGCTTGAGTTCATCTGGAGGTATTTGTGCACTCTCTCGCTTTTATAGCTCAGGTTCTTCATGCTTTTCTGTTCGGGTCTTGTACTGCTTTGCCTTCTCTGTTGTATTTGGGATGCTCCATGTTGGTTTCAATTTGGCTGGAGTAGATTCCCTTGCTTGCAAAATTCCAGGCTTCGTGTTTAGATCTTCCATACAATTTCTGAATGTTTTATGCCAAATCACAAATACTATCTGGCTTTTTACGAGGAAGCTAATCCTTGCCTCCGTATTATGAGATCAGTTGTAATTCAACCTGAGATCAGTTAAAGACACCATTGTGTTTTCTCTCTCTTTTTGTACTGCTTGCTGAACCCCAAATTTCTTGGATCTTTTTGCATTGCAAATGTATTGCTGGTCAGCTAATTCACATCTCTAACCATTGCAAGTCTTAAATGAACTTTAAAGTAGATATTTGCTGAAAGTTGCGAGTGATACAGAGCAGAATTTCTTAGCATCCTGTGTTCTTTGGAAGCTAAACTGCAGTGAGAAATGCAAAGCAGCCCAGAACTTCGACTGAATTTTCTGAACTGTGGTCTGAAAATTGTAATTTAATTAAAGAGTAAAAAAACTCTAAATAAAGCTGGTCCTGGTGTTCATGAATCTTAAAACTTTGCCAGTCTGCAACAATTTCCTTCTTTTACATGTAAAGTGCACAATTCCTTCATGAGGAAAATGGGCTCCACTCTCATTAGACATTGTACTGTATTAATGGCACTGATTCACTCATATATTATTCATTAAATGATATTTGTCAATGTGTTTTTTCTATTTTAGGCTCTTACTGTAAAAGAGAGCATTATCACCTCAAGCATTTGGTTCCTCGAGTGAATGCCAATACTATCTAGTCATGCTATATTCTCCTAATTATGCTGAGGATTTCTTTCCTAACAGCATTTATTTTAGGGTGTCAACAATACTTCTGTTAAATGTAGTGTAAAGTGCACTTATTTAGCAAACTTGTCCTTCAGAAAAGGGTTTTTTTTGTCTTTAAAACTCCACTAGACTGGTTTTTTTTCTGTCAGTGCATGATACAGTAGAAATCTTAAATCAATAACACTTTTTATTCCTATGCAATTGATGCATAACATCCTTCTTCACACAGAGGTTTAATGTGTTGTAAATTAATTATCTGGAATGAGTACAGGGTCAATGGACCTTGGTATGACCGGGATGTAATGTTAAAGTGTTCCATTTCCTCCCAGTCCTGCTCAGCTTTCTTGCCAACTTTTTTATATGTGTCAGTTATGCCATCTTCTGCAGTTGCTTCCCTTAAGTGTTGTTAATGCCCCTCTAGGGCTTGATTGATAGGAAAAATTTGCTTTACCATAAATTTGTCCAACATTGTTTTCTTCTGAAGATGGGCTATCTTTATTAAGTGTACTCATATAATGTTTCTTAGTAAAGTATTCTTATTCTTGCAGAAGCTTAAAAAAGCCTTATCTTAAATCGTAATGGAACAGAAAAAATTCAACATAAGCAGATGCTGATCTAACTTCTGTCTTTTAGATGCCTAAAAATTAATCAACTGTGCTTGAAGTTTCTGGCAGAGACATTTTCTTTACTGCATCTACACAGCAAATCACATAGATGAATAAAAGCATTGTTGCGAAAAAATGCTGAGGGAGAGATTCTTAACCGTGAACAGTGCAATTAAAGCAGGTGATCACTGGGTTTAAAGTAGCCAATTTCTTTTAAAAATCAGAAAGGCCACCTCTATTACTTTTTTTGAAGCTAGTTTGGCTATTAGTTGCTAGGGTAACAAGATCCAAGATAGTGAATAAGGCCTATCTAGGTAGCGCAGCATCGTGGGGTCTAAGATAAGAAAGAAATGCTGGCAGGAACATTGAATTATAGCTTGTTTTTATTTATTTATCTTTTTACTGCAAGAAGATGGTCAAAATAAATTTAAAAGTTGCTAATACCGCAGCATTTTAATTGTTTTCTCTGAGTAACAGATGACACTAAACTATTTATGTAGCAAAAACTTCAAATCTCACTTAAAAAAAAAGCTACTTAAAACTCATGGCATGTTGGTGGGATCAATTTAACATACTGTGCTGTGTCAATGTCACTTTCATAAACTTTTGCTGAAGTGCTTTTCCTACTGTATGTTGAATGATGTTGTCAGGACTGAGTCGGGGATACAGTGGATTCAAGTCTACTTTACTTCCCTTGATGAAAAGGTCACTGCCACTTATAAATCTGTTTTACTCCCTGCACAGTTGTTAGTGTCAAAGTCTGTCAGCTCTGTGGGATGTTAAAATTGTACAACTGTGGTAGGAATGAGGATCACAAATTCTCAGGTGGTATGTCCCAAGAAAAAGTCTCTGATCTTTGTGTAAAAGTTCTGTAGAAAGTTTTTAACTCAGGATTTTCAGCTCTTGGCTTGATTGCAGAAATAAACAATATTTCTGTTTCATGTCTTCCATCTGGTGGGCCTTCCCTAATGACATCTCATCACAGGGCCACTTACTATGTATGTAGCCCATGGTTGCAAGTGAAACAATTCTCTCTGCTTTATTTAGGCTGTAAGGGCTCCAATTAGAGCACAATTAAAACTTGGCCTGTGTTGTGTTATGTGATTATGTTTTGACAAATCTTCACAACAGATCAACTTCACAAGGCCTCACAATTATTCATAAATTATTTGGAAAATACAAGTAATAAACAAGAACTGAAACAACTGACCACGTTGGGGTGGGGAATCAATGCCAAAATGAACCTTTCAACCAATGCAAGTAATGCAAATGCTAAAAACCTTCCAAAAACTAAGCTCTTTTTTCCATTACTCATAACTTCATCTAAAATGTTTTGTGCATATGCAGAGACAGTTGTGTTTTTTTTTTTTTTTATTCAGCAGTTTTCCCATATAAGTTGTCATACTTTACTAGTGATCTGCAGCAAATGCAACAAGAGCAAAACCAGCTGGAATGCCAATGGCAGATGTGTCCTGCTGAGTTTGATTGATTACGACATAAAGAGTTTTTGAAGTTTTATGCTCTGGCTGTACAGGAGATGGACACAAAGTTCTCTGCATGTGAAGTATGGCCAGAGCTTTTAGGTGGTCAATTGCTTGTTTAAGCCAAAGGCCTCCACTAAGACAGAGTCAAGTTTTTCATACTGTGAAGTATTTCCATATGACCTTGCAACTAAATTGATTTTTGATCTAAGTGGAGTAGTTTGCTGCTGAGAAGACAGAACGGGACCTGAAGGGGGCAAACACTGAATCTTTTTGGCTTGACTTTCAGTCAAGGTAACTCACTGGGGTCCTGAAGGTGATGCAAGTAAACATCTGCCAAGTGAATCTTTGTGTCAAGGCAGCCATTGTGGATGAACTGGGGTAGGCAGACGTGGGTGCACGTATATCAGCGTGCCAAGTAACCATCAGTGTGAGAAGGGAGAGAACACACTGAGATTCTGGTTTCATTTTACCTTATTTTTTGATATGAAAATGCTCTTTGTGTGCCCCGGGATCTGACCTAGAAGCTGTCTCAGGCATTCATATGAAAGCAGAATTTTTAATATGAAGTTTTTCTTGCTGTCTGTGAATGGTTTGAATGACAGATGAGCAAATTAAAGAATAAAAAAGGAAAACCTGAAGTTTTAATTACTCTGAGGAAAAATTCACTGCCATCTCTCTTAATCACTACCTTGCTTTTATAGATATCTTTCAAAATGTTATCCAATTTGCCTTTAAGATCACAAACACTTCTGCTTAATTCTCCTTCCCTGCCTCCTGAGAGGATTACAATATAAGAATTCTGCTTTTCCCTTTCTTATCAGATCCTTATTTGTACTGTTTGAAATTGCTCAAATCCAAATTGTAGATATTTGTACTTACATAATTAGAAAGCTGAATAGATGCCTGTCATATCAGTGGTCGTGTTTGCTGAAGATTCACAATGTTACACAGGGCATGTCTGAGGAATGTAAACAAACATCCACCTTATCAGGACTTTTACCACTGAGAAATAGAAAATAATTTTTTTCCCTACCCTTTGCCCTTTATTGTCCCTCCAATTCTGTAGCCTTTGCTCAATCTGTTTTTTTTTTCCATTTTCCAGCTTTTCTAGGCACAGCTAAACGAAGAACAATTAAGAATTGTTAGAGTGATTCAGCTAAGAGGGAAGAGCAGTTCCACATTTTCAGGTCTGTATAAACCCATATGATGATTATCTGCTATAGAGATTTTTTTTTTTACTCTGAAATAAATCCAGGCATATGTATATGCTGATGCATCTGTATATGTATTTGGGACTTTTTAAACCTTTATAAAACCAGATTTCCATAAAACAAATGTTATCTGTCTTTCAGCACAAAATTAGATGTCTATTTTTGATAATAGATAATTCCCAAATAATCATATTTAATTTTGACCAATCATCTACATATGTGTCTAGGCAAAAAGGAAATAGAGCCTAGCACAAAGACTCTGCCAGTATTTAGAGAACTTTGGAAAAGTTATTTACTGATCAAGCTTACTGACTGAATATTTGAGATGATTTACAGACAACAAAATATTTTGGGCATTCTGAGGGACTTGAAACCTTCCCAGAAAAAAAGAGTTGCTGAGGTATACAAATAACCAGTAAAAATGACTTTACCTTTCCCTTAATAAATTAACATGAAATACTGAATTTTAAAGTTATTCTAAAGCAGTGTGGTCCTTGTGATAAACGAGAGAATACTTAAGTACTCCTTATTCTTGGAGGCTTATTTAGCCACTACTATCTTCATAACGATAACCTGAAATTGCCTTGTTAAACTTGCCACCTTGCAGTAGTCTTCATGTTTGCTTTTGCTCCTTCCTTGCCTGAACACCTGCACAGCAGTATCTCGCAGGTATTGCTGATTTGTGTTGCTTATACTTAGCCCTTGCCCTTCTTCAAATTCTCTGTCATATCCTTACTGCCTCTTTTCACGACAGGTATAATTCCACCCCTCTGGCGTTCCTAAATGTCTTTCTTCTACATGTCAGCCTACAGAGCTCTGGCTATTGTCTCAGAGTCTGAGATTATTATTATGCATCCCCTCCTTTTGTTGTATTTTTAATAGAGCTTTCAGCTTTTTTTTAAGTGCACTGAAACACCTTTTCATGTTCATCAGTTTCCCAGCTCTGCTCTCTGCCTGCACAGTCTGTGTTGTCCAAGTCGCAGCCTTTTCTCTTTTCTTGTAATTCCAAGAAGGCACTGGCTCTTTTTAATTTCTGTCCTTGAATCTTGTCTGGAAACTTTCCTTTCTCTCTTGGCTTACAAGGTCAATACTTTGGGATATTCTGTCAGATGGACTACCAAATGCTAGCACTCTATTTTGTAGATACTGTGACATGCTGGTGGGCCCCAGAGCAGCACTACTAAGAAGTGCTGCAGGTCCCAGCTGTGTGCAGATGAAGGATGTCTCTTGCTTTGGACTCAAAGTGATTCCTCTGTTATCCTGGGGAAAGACTTAACTTTTTGCTTGCTTACTATGGTCTAGCCTTCAGAATGAATTTTTTTATTGGCAGAGTTGTACCATTCCTAATTTCTCCTCAGCTAATATTTACTTTTGTTTTGAGAATAAAGCCATTTGATATACATGAGGTGAACCAGACCAAGTATGAAGTTCCTTGCAATGTCCACCCTGTGAACCTACTTACCAGCCCTAGCACATGAGCTCCTATAAAGATTTCTTGTGTGAAATCTTACTGTGACCACCCCAAAAAAAGTTATTTGCATGTCCAAGACTAAAGAACTTGATGGAGACATGAAAATTCTGTAGTAAGGGTTTGAAATATATTATATGAAGCATCAGTATGTTGATGCTAGGCTAGATGGCTGCATTTTGAGTTTTTTTTGAAAGAAACGGATGTGTGAGATTTGCATCATGTTACCAGTGGTTACGGAGAACTGAATGGAGTGGGCAATGTTTTATGAAAAAACTTCAGTTAAAAAATGTGGCTCCAGGAGAGGCTGAAACTGAAGCCCCTGCTCAGCTGAGATGGGAGGTTGGGTTTGGGAAGGAGTGGGTAAATAGCCATGGCAAATCCTCAGCTGCTCTAATTCATAATGTAAGTTCCTTCCTCATAAATGATCATTCCCAAGCAGAGGCTCTCAGTGGCAGTAGTAATTCAGTCTGGGAGAAAAAAAGAGGGATGCTGATCAAACTATACTAAAAAGGTGAAAGTTTATACATGTTCTCACGTCGTGATAAACTTGCTGTTCTGAAAAATGAAGTTTATGCTGACACTTAAATTTGCAGAAGCATAAAGCCTTTTAAAAAGTCACTAAATCCTGTAACAGTTTAAGTAGAGTCATTAAATTGAAGGAAAAAACAATTAAGAAGAGCTAGTGTATGCACAAGTGCTAAATATTTGAAACATTCTAAGCCACCACCACATGACAGCGAACCTGTCCCTGAGGTCAAGTTGTTCACTGGTAATTTCAAAGGGAGGAATCTCTGGGCTAGTGAACCTGCTGGGGAAAAACTGGTGTCCAAACTGGTGTCCCTTCATTCCTAAACCAGAATATACTGTGCTTGTATACATGCTCATTCAGAAAATCTGCAACAAACCAAGCTAAGCCATCTTTGCTACTAAGATACAGAGCAGAATACTTTTCTAATCTGCTTCTTTTGGAATCATATTTCTAATAACTTCAACCAATCATTGTATTGTTTCAACTGCACGCTTTGTAAATGGCCCCACATGTGCGTGGCATTCTGCATTATTTATACCTAACATTTTGATGTATCATTTTAAATGCAAAATATCAGTGACACACGTGAGTTCCTTTATACAGTTGAACCAAAAAAGAAGAAAACAAAACCCTGTATCATTTCCATACTCTCATCCTCCACCTACGGTTGTAATCTAGGCTATTGTTGGTTAATGTATGAATAACAAGAGCATGCTTTTCAACCTGTGATCAAGTTTTACTGCAGGAATAAAGCGAGGTCAAAATAATATCTCATGTTTAGACAACCCACTGGCTGTCTCCCCATTAGTGGACTATTTGTAAATAATAGTAACAAAATAGCATTAAAAGCTGTCCACAACAAGATGTACTAAAATCATACTGGATGCTCAGTGACCTGGGCAAAGAAAAGAAAATGTAACACACTGCTTTCTAGTGCTCCCAGCCCCAGCTGCTCTGCTGTCAGTTATGTCACTACAGCTTCTCAGAGGTGGAAACAGTATGACTCAAGAAAATAACAGAACAAGAAAGAGAGAAGAAAAAATAAAAAAATAAACTCTGGATGCAAGAAGAGAGTGAGTTGCAAGAGGAGAATGTTTTGCTCCAGCACTGAGTTGGAAGGGGCTGCCCTCTTTTGCACAATGGGAGCCAGCCTCCCTGCTGTGTTCTCTGAAGTGGCTCATTGCAGAGCAGTAATATTATATCTTAATAAGCATAACACTGTGAACTGAGGCATATTTTTAAGTCAGACACATGGGAGGGAAACATATCAGAGCAGAGCTGTATTATTTTTAATGGAGCATGTGTTTGTCTTGTAAGTGTGTCAGAAGAAGAGGAACAGGTCTCAGGTTTCTTCTCACGATGTTTAATGTAGGATGGGCACTCCATCTGCCTCTCTAAGTGACATTAGTGGTCTTTGATATTGCAAACGACACAGGACAGTTTGGACTATATTTGCACCTCATTCTTTTCTACTATTTGTGTGCATTGATGATCATATGAAGCTATCCTTCAGAAGAAGCTCTTTAAAAACCAAAAAGACTAAGACAGTTTTCATTAGATAAACAAGATTATAAAGAAAGTCTCTGTCCTCTTCCCAGGTTTACATGAGTATATGGTACAGATTATGGGAGATGTGCTCTGCAGGAAAACATATTTCCTTTTACATTTAACTGGAAAGCAGATCTTACAGTGTGGAATTGAAAGCTGCCATACATACCGTACTGCAGCCCATGCCACTCACCTCTCATTCATAATATCAAAACCAATATTAGAGTAAAAATGTTTGCAGTGAAATTTCAAATGACATTTTAAATTTCAATTAGTATCAATAATAGTTTTTTAAATAAGTCTTGGGTCAAGATGTATCATAAAACTATTTTCTGCAGTGCAGAGAAAATATATCCTTATTTTGTATTTGTGATGTGACTGGATCTAGTCTTACATCCAGCAGCCAGCTGAGGCTGCTTGTCTATTACAGTCTCTTCCACCATTCCTGACAAATGAACAAATAACTAGATGCCCTGTGAAACATTTTAAATAGAACTGTCTCCTGGAAAGGCTGTTACTGACAGAGACAGGTTCGATCCAGATCAAGGGAACCTGCTCTGGGACAGAGAAGATCAATACTGGTCACTGGCTTTTTTATTGCTGATTTTTTTTTTTTTTTTAACTAAGCAGAGGTAAGGATTATGATGAATAAAGTAAAGCAGAAAACAAGTAATCTATGAACTGAAGTGCATCCTTCTTATTAAACCTTATTGTGCTCTTAAAGCGGTAGCAGAAGCTGTTGCTATGAACTCTATAATGCAAGAGGCTTTCAAAAAAGCATTTAAAGCTATATATTAGCTAGAAACCACTTTGTCCACAAATTCTGAAAGAGCTGAAAGTAGCTTTTGAAAAGGAACCAATATATTTCATGGCAGAGTAAATTAGCTGCTATTTTTTACTTTTGAAGTGTTTGATCAGAATCCACTGCTGAGCACAAGTGTCTTAAATTAATTCTATTTAGAGTGCTTCTCTGTTGGTTACAGCATGAATCCTCTACCTGGATCCTATCGCACTAACTGCCCCCCTTCCTTGGTGTGTTCTTTGGCATGTGCATGAGAATGATGTGTTTCCAACACCAGCTGGAGGCACTAAGGTCACGTTTTTATGTTGGGAATAATGCACGGGTTTGTGTGAGCTGGACAGATCTAAGCTATGATTGCTTTTACTCTATTTAAATAGCATCCTCTACTCTGATTTCACTTAACAATGAAAATGCCAATTAAGAGGAAGGAATAGTCACAGAGACCAAGTCTTCCCAGTGATGAAACATTATAAAACAGAAACCGACAGGTCTTGGGAACAATGTTAGCATTATAGCAACAATATTTTCTGTAGCCTTTGGCTAAGTCCAGGAATCCAGCCTACAATATAATCAATCCTCTACAATCCACAAGCATTAAATTCATCATTAAAATGTTGTTCTCCCCTTCCCAAACCTTCCATGTAACAAGCATTTTGGTAAGATGAAAGCCATTTGTTACTGAGAACAGCCTTAAGGAGAGCAAAAAGAGCAAATCAGGAAAACATATTCATATTTATCTGGAAATGGGTAGGTTTCATAAAACATTTAGCAAGTTCAAGGTCAACTTGTTCTCCTCCTGTATACTATTCATAACAGGCATTTGACAACTCAGTGACAGTCAATCTAGCAGCTGAACTGAATATATCAGGTCATCCAGTTTAAATAAAAGCTAAATCTCCATTGTGAAATAAGTACAACATAACCAAGAAAACCAAGATCAGTAAGAGGCTTTCTTGTTTCTGAAATGTCAGTTGAAATCAACAAATACTAATTTTGGTAAAAGGCGGCTACTTGAGCAGATGTATGCATAAATGGCAGGAGATTATGTTCCTTCACACCGCAGTGGCTGTTGTCTTATTTAAGTGAAACTTTGTAATTCTGACCATTCCACAGATGTATTTTTTTTCAGCATACCGTGTCTGAGAAGTGACCCAAAGCCAATAAGACATTCAAATTTTGCTGTTACAATTACTCTGAACTTATTTTGTCTTTTCATTCCCTACACAACACCACTCTGGAGTTTATTCCTAGTATTGACTGCTCCTCAATATGCTCTGTCATTTGGTAAAAGGTATCCCCTAGTGGCTCTTGTCCTACTGAAAAGTGAGGAGATTACGCTCATTGGATTGAAATAATGAGATTTTCATCTGGCTTCAAAGCCAGTGGAAACAGCAGCTTGGAGAGCCACAGAGGTATGTTTTGGATATCTCAGGAATACTCTATTTTGTATCCATGTAAATGCTGCAGTTGAGTCCATTTGTAATTCCAATATTTTCTTTCTCATGGTATTTACTGTCACCATTAATCTTAAAGAAGTTGTTCTCTGTCCATATATGTACCAAACAATATGGATATACACGACATGTATGTAGCTTTTATTAAAAAATCCTCCTAAATAAAAAATAATCTTAGAATGGTGTATGTTGGAAACAGATGGTCCTAAAAAAACAGCTCATACCTTTCCTCCACCACTTCCAAATTGCACAGATATTTCTAATACACTGAAAGTGCATCATATCACCATTGGCTACTCTGTTTCAATGAGATATAAAGTGAAAAACAACTAACAATTGTTTTGTGGCTGTGTTCAACTATAAATTGAGAGGAGTATCAAGTTCACAATATAGTTTGTTCCTGTTTGGAAACCACTACCTGGTTTTGTTTTTAAAGCTGCCACAGTTTTTCAACAGGATTCTTACTCTAAGAGCTCCATATCTTTCATCAGCTAGCACCCACTGAATGATTACTGTAGATGTTGGTGTCAAATTCTTCTGCAGATGTCCAGCTGGACTCTCTACAGGGATTTAGCTGAAAGGGCTTGCTGGAGGAATGATGTTACTAGCAGTTCCACTTCTTCCTACTCTGCATCTTTCAAATATCAGCTATAAATATTATGAACATGTTTATTATTTAAAATTTTAGATCTCTTCCCCAGTTTTGTAAGGTATTTTAGAAGTGGCTTTCTGCCCACAGTTATAATGTATGTCTGTAGTCCAGGAAGACAGCTGACAAGCACAGTGTATATTGCTCTATATTTGGAAACATCTCCTGTTTCATTTCCATGATGCATGGTGACGTGCTCTTCTAAGAGGAAGAACGAGTCTGGCACAGGAGACACTAGTTTCGGGTTATATATTATCACACTCAAGCTGGGATTCCTCCAATCTAACTCTTCTTAATCACCTTCTGGTGGTACCTCTCCTTTGCGTAAAGGATGCTGAAAGAGTTGCTTAATGGTCCTCTGGCTGTCAGACCATTTGCTGAGGAAATAACTCCCCCTCCTAGAGGGACAGCCTTTTCAGGTATCAGCAATTGGCTTCCTGCACATGATTTTGCAGTTCCTGAAAGAGAAGTGTATAGACACTGTAACCATGACATGGAGGCAAAACAACTACATTGACTTGGGAGGGGCTTTGGTTTGAGGAATCTCTATAATCAAGCTGAGGTGCTAAGGATCTAAGAGAAGATCTGTTTTACTACATGTTCTGTAACACAGTAGCACTAAAACCCCGGCAACCCATTGTGTTATTAAACATATAAAAACTCAGATGCATCTTCAGAGGTGCCCTTTGATGAGCCAAGAAAATTTGTCAAAATTCTGTTCAGGATAGCGGCAGAGGAAATTTTAATAGTCTGTAAAATTATTTAAGAAGAAAACAGTTGTGTGAAATAATATTAGCAATGCTTCCTGCAGGGATAAGGCAAATTGCGATCTTTGGTGCTAGGAATAGTTTTGACTCTTATCTTCAACTGACCAAAAAAAAGTCTTTTTGATAGGTCTTTCTATGGTGATCAGCTGTTGATCACTGCTGGATCCAGGATGCTGAGCTAGCTACCCCTGTGGTCTGGCGTCTATGGAATTTTGTTTCAGTGAAAAGGCAGGAATTAAAACTTGCATGGGTTCAGAATCAGACAATGATTTTTGTTCTTCTCAATACTGATTATCAATGAAAAATTGAAATTAGAGATAGAAGAGAGCTGGGGGGATTAGGAGACCTGAGACAGAAGATCTGTGAAGTGCTGTTAGTATGGTCCTGTTTGAGGTTTGGGTGTCTTCTGAGCATGTCTGTCTTTAATCACACTGCTAGGTGTACTGATAGAAATTTTGGACAATGTTGAAAAATTGTTATTTTGAGAAGGATTCACACAAAATTTTATTTAAAGTTCCCTCATGCATTCATTACTTAGGAGCTTTGCTACATATACATTACTCGTAGAGCAAGGTAATTCTGTTGGCCAGGAATTCTTAGTTTTAAAAGGCTGGGGAATGAAGAGCTACTTATTTCAACAGAGAGGACAGCCTTCTTTTTTTCCTCTTAAATTTAAACATTGGTAGAGTCTTTCTTCAGCAAAACTAAGAAGGAGTACACTTCCATCTGTCAGATTCAATTTCATTTGTCGAATTTTTGATCAAAAATCAAACTATTCCATCAGCTGAGCTGAAAGCAATACAGTATAGTTTAATATAGCAACAATATTTTGTCCTAAATGTTATGTCAAGCCTGTCTATCAATAATTCAGCTCTTATATAAAATATTCTTGCAAATAAGATATTGTACTTTGAGGACAAATGATCTGTGCAGATATATTTTCAAAGAGTATCAGTCTTACTCTTTATGCTGGTGAAGAGTGAAAGAAACCTGAGGGTGAAAAATAGAACTCTACAAGGTTTTGAAAAATATGTGGGCTTGGGAGGAAAAATGATGAACATTTGGAACAGTTGGACTTCTAGCATGGAATGTGTCTAAATAATTTGATGTTTTTTTCTAATGTTTTAAACCAACAGACAACAAGTGGCAAAAGAAACTTTAATTGTAAGTAATACCCCTCAGTATGCAAGAAATGTAAAATAAGTGTAACATGTAATGATGAAATGGGCTGTTCCAAGGCAACACACTCCAAAACTGAGATCTAGAGATGAAAAAAAAAATTAGAAGAGTTATTACTTAAATCGCATTTAGGATATACAAAAGAATCAATACCTTGAAAAAAATATTTGTATTTGCCCTGAGGTGATGAAAAAAGCTTTTATTGCGAGGTGACTATGTAAAATTCCTGCATTTCCTAGAAGAGTATTTCATGATCTTTTTTCTTTACAGGTGGTTTCATGTTTGCTTACATTATTAAGAAACATTTTATCTCTTTACCTTCTAAATCGATTGAAGCTGTACTGTTCAGCTATCCGTAAAGGCAGAAGTGACTACTTATACCAGTGGTTTCTAAAAGGTATTTTTGGTTTTGGAGTGATAAAAGCTGTGTCCCAACAATTGCAGCATTGCCATCCCACACTTCAATAAAATATTATTTAAGCAACTAGAAATCATGAGATTGGTTTCAAAGCTATGAGTTTGAAGTTAAATGAGTACATTTGGCATGTCTAATCTTCCAGGCCTTGTGGTTTTAGAAGTCACTTCCTAATTTTCCCTACAACCATGAATAAAAGTGTTTCTTATAATGAGCACTGGAAGATTTTACAGAGCCCTGTGGCTCCAGAAGTTGATACTTAAGTACGTGGTAAGAAATACAGATGCTACAGTAACAAGTGGTAAGTGTGTTGTTTGCTAACCCACATTTTAAATGCCATTCTGAAGGAGCAGGTTCAAAGCAGCTACATTTTTTCTGCCAAGGCTGGTTTTGTTTCTTACAGAGATCAGCTGTGTAAGAATAAAACCTTCCCCCAGGCCTTTTTCTTTCTTCTTCTTTTTTTTTTTTTTTTTTTTTTACAGCCTGATCCCTGTAACTTGGTAGTTAAATTTGTTTTTCACATCTGTACAAAAAACAGTGATATTGAAACCTCCTGAACAAGCTACCAAAGAATCATTTTGATGGGATTCTGCTGCAGGTCTTTCCAGAGCTGGTTTGTGACTCTCACCACTACTGATAATAGGTCTTTTTATGCACGCTCACTTCTTTCTGTAGAAATCATTGACACTATTGCCAATACACAACTTTATATTGTTCTAGGACACCTAGTCAATTCTGCTGGTCTTAGCAATTATGAATGAAGATTTTCACGTGGGCGAGAGTCAAAAGGGAGTATCACCTGAAAGTTTCTGAAAAGGGGGGGACTATGGGACTGCCTTACAAGTGAGAGATACTACACAGTCTCCAAGGGCCCCATCAAACTTTCCTGGAGAAGAAGATTTGGCTGAATCCAAGGGCAGCTCTCTTGCCTCCTCCCATTCAGAGTACCCTGTGTCTCCTATGTGTCTTGCAGCTGGTACAGAGCTGTAACATCTGAACTACATGTGGTTGCATTTCTGCAAGTGATGCCTATACAAAATATAGATGATTTCCTCAGGGAACTGCACACTGTAGTACTTGAGTGTACTCCAAGCAGGCAATACAATCTTAAGATTAGAACAGGTCTATGACAGCTATTAGAATATTAACTTTGAATTGGTAGTTAGTAAAGCCTGTAAAAACTCGATATTGATGTGATGCTAGTCTGAACTATGAAAGTAATATTAACCCAGTTGCCTTACCAGTCCCAGAACAAATAATCCCAACACAGGATTGTTTCTCCAAAGGGGAATAATCGCTGTATCAGTGAAAATATGGGGGCCCAATGTACCATTGTATATGAGATGAGCCCCCCCCTCCTCTTCCTCCTTCTTATTCCAAATAAGAATGGTATATTTTCAGATTTATGATGTTGCTCCTTTCCTTGTCTTGCTCCATCACTTTACTCTTTCCCTCTCCTGCCCTTTCAGGGTGGCAGACAATATAACTTCATAAGATATATTGGTGTGGGTATGATGCTGAGATGGGATTTTTGTTTCTGCATTCTTTTGGCAAGGAAAGCTGAGCGAACTCAAATAGATGGATGGGTGAAGTGAAGTAGAATATTACTGAATAATCTTCAACCTTGAATGAGGAAAATGAGATACAGGGTGCCTAATGTTTCATTGACATCCGTGAAAAGAGACACAAAAACATCCAAACCTCTCTCTGAGGAAGAAAGTTAAGTGGACCACATGCCAGCATGCGGCTTCAACGAGAAGGGTGGCTCTGGCAGCCAGCGGGACAACAGGGATCCCACACCTATCTCCTTGTGTGGCTACAGGGGACAGGCTGTGCCTGGTGCATGAAGGAGAAGCAAAACATGTTTGGTGAGTTCTCAGTGCAATGATTTCCTCTTCTTTCTGTGCAGCAGGTAATACTGACTTAAAAAAACAGTTTTGCGTAAAACAGATAAAATATAACTCCATGCTTCTTAATTTCTGTAGTAATTTCATGATTATGTTTCTAAAAGAAAGGACGCATTTTTATTTTCATAATTAACAGGAAATACATGTTATACATTAAATGTGACACAAGAGATATGAATTATGCAGTAAACTGTGTGTGCTGAACAGCACAAAGCCCAAGACACATTCAGCAGACTTTCTGTGAAGATCCGTAATGAGTTTCAAGTACATCATTTCCTGATGGAGGGTAAGAAAACATCCATCAATGCTAATTTTTCGCACAGTTTTTAGCTTTTTATGAATACTTTACAGCTTACAAAGAAGATGAAATTCTAAAGTGCAACTTGAAGAAACTCTCTTGGTAATTACAGAGTATTCCTAGCCCAAACTAATGAGATCTGAACCTTAAACATGGGCATGGTTCAAAGTTGACAGCCCCTGACTCTAATTTATTTCAAAAGGTTAAATGGATTCCCCAAATCTGAACGTGGATATTTTGTTTTCTAGTCGAACTCTAAACCAAGGCTGTTATTGTGCTTTCAAAAAGGCAGAACGTAGGTGTTAAGCACGTCCCTGATTCCGTAGTAGTGTTGCACAGGGTTAGGTATTAAATAGTCTGAAAAAGCAAACTCAAATGAGACTGGGGCGTCCAAGCTTAAGGGCTCTGTGAAGTAATGCTGACTTTGTAGCAGAGCACATGATCATACGCAATGGTTTATTCTTTTAAGCTTCTGTCAGGCTGTTGCAACAAGGACATCCTGACATTTTAGGAGTGAAAAAATGGATTTTAGATACTGGCAAGCAGGCAGTGTCAAGTTTTCTAGTCAGGCAGTTGCCCATTTTATATTTAGATCTATTTGCTTGATTCCAGAATTCAAAGAACCCAAGCCTAACACCTGTGAATGTTTTTTCAGCTACTGTGTGTTGCCTATTTAGTGAGGATATATTAAATGTATTCCATGTTTATATAATAACATATATTAAATGTGTAGTATAGATATAAACACAAATATATGAAATATAAAAATCATACCAGCTATAACAATGTACTTAACCCCTTAAGATTCTTGTGATTTTAGAGAACTTAGAGGTGGTTGGGCCAAGAGCTGTGAAGAACTTTCAAAGAGAGTCACTAAACCTGTGTGTGTGGTGAGCAAAATTGTTCAGTAAAACTTGCCTTACTGGAAGCATCAAGTTGTGATTTGACTGTATCTGTCTCCTGCTTATGTCCCTCAGTTATGTTAAATGAAAGCTCTCTCAGAAGAGATCACTACTCTTACTTAGTCGTAATTTAAGAATTTTTTAAAGATACAATTTAAAATTAAGAAGCAGGTTTCTTAACAGAGGTTTCTTTCCAGCACCTCCTACTTAAACCAGAGAGGTTTTCTATATCCACAGAGTAGATTTCATTTGATGAATCACAGAATCAAAAGCCATCACCTACTGAATGGCCTAAAAGACTCAACAGCAACAAACAAAATAACTTCAGATACATATGAATAAATTGTGCTTACAGAATTTAGAGCCATCTGAATTCTGCAAGATAATCCTTACTCTTTATTTGTGCTTCAGTTTCAAAACAGAGCTTGTTTTAATCACACTTGTGTTTTTGCTAGTATTTACAGACATTTGTGGTTTTTGTTCACAAAAGTGGTTTAAGGACAGACTGTGCCTTCCATGAGTCCAGGCACGACCAAAAATACTGCAGAGGCACCATAAATCATTCTCTTTGAAATACTTCAGCTATTCAGTCAAGATGCAGACAATTCCTTGGGATGACCAAGTTATGAAAAGTAAATAATCACTCTGGATTACTCTGGATTTCTACAAAGGAATCATGTTTTAAAACATTTTTACCCCATCTATTCAGTGATCACTGTGGATATTTAGAGAAAACAGGATAGGATCGCTTATGCTTTGATTAAGGCAGACAAAAATAAGTTGTTGAGCTCTGATCCAAAATATTTTGTGAAACAATAGGAAATAGGGATATAATTCTACATATTATTGACTTATCTTTGATGCAAACAAAACTTTTGTAGTCTGATACTATGCTTATTTCCTTGTTCAGTAGTTAGCATGTCAAGTGTTATAATAGATCTTAAATTGTGCTAGAAAGCTCAGGAGTATATCAACATTTGTAGTATAAAACTGTCTTCTCTTTGATCTTTCAAGCCTTCCATCACTCTAGGTGGTCCTAACTAATAAGGAACTGTGATCCTCTTCTCTACTTGATTCCAGTAGCCATGCAACAGACCACATGCAATTAGTGCTTGCTGTTATTGTTTTAGTCGAATATCAACACTTATCTGCAGATTTATGATCCTGTCAGCGAACAAGTTCCTTTTAATTATGTATTTATAAATCATGTCACTATATGTATGGAAACCAAAATTTCTCTTTTCAGGATTTAAACATTGTACATCTTTTTCTTTGGGATTTTTTTCTCAAGGCAAAAGCATGTGCAATTTTTTAAACTTATGTAATATATGTTACTGAGCCAGAGGACTGCTCTGAAGTTCCATACAAAACATGTACTATGAAAAATAGAAATCTTTGATCTTCTCTGGATTTCTATATAAAGTTCTTTGTATAAGAATCTGGTTTACAAGTCTGACATGTCTGTGCAATGCACATACGGTCAGCGTTAAATCCCCTATCTCTGCCTCAGCAGCCCCCGTCTGCCTTGTTTTGGATGCTGGGCACTAACAGCCCTACTCACTTTGTTGGACTGAGAGCTCCAAAAAACACTCAGGCAGAAAAGGAATTGGCACCCTCAGAATTGAATACCAGCTTATGGTAACACTCTTTTCCCAGGCAGCTATTCTGAAATGAGTTTAATATTATTTTTGAGTCTTTGAACAAAGATGATTGCACACAGGACACCTGTTAAGGTGGCCTGTCCTTGTCAATAACAGTCACATTGGGTGTGGACCAGAAAGGTATCTATGTTTTGTTTAGTAGTTAATGTCTAATGATAAATGAAGTAGGGATGATGATAAAATTCATTAGTGTGATGACAGTACTTCTGAAAGGAGTTTCAGAAGTAACTTCAACCAGACAGGTCCTCCACAAATGTCTTTCCTGTTTTTTAAAAAAAACCTGCTGAATTCAAGATTATTGAGAATGAAGAAGCTGCCAAGCTGAAACTGAGAATGACCTACAGGTACATACATGATCTTTATGGAAACCTTAGGTCTCCTCTATGCTTTGATTATAGGTTGATTTTATTTGCTGGCCTCATAATCTTGCAAAATGTGTATTTGTGATGAAATAATGGTGAGGTATGTATATTCAAGAAAAACGTTTTGATACATAAGTAATTCACATCTTAGAGGTTTATGATAGTAACGCCCTCTCCCCAAACCTTGTGTAGGCAGCAGTTTGTGTCATGATCTCCCCACTACATACATGATTTGCAACGGAGAGGTACAGGATAGTCATTGGTTCCTGATGTAGTGTCTGCAGCACCTAAGGTTGATCTTAACCTTACTCCCAGCTCTGTTACTTGATTAGGATATTCATTAGGCTGGATTATTTCATAGTAGGTCTTTCTGGTGCTCTGAACTTCTTATGCAGAGTGCCAGCAATCTGAAGCACTGAGCACTAATTTTCAGCAGTAGTCAGCTGAAAACAAAAATTTAAAAATTTAACTTTTATGGTTTCATTGCCATACAGTCCCTTAGCTTCATATACTCCTTAGAGTTTGGGTTAAAAACCCCCGGTATTTATATGCTAGTGGAATATACAGATTTGAAACTTTGATTTTCTTCCATTTTAATATATAGGTGTAGATCTTAAATAACTGTGAAAGAAATAAACTTAAAAGAGGGGAGATATCTGCCCTAAGAGATGAATGATACAATAGATTTGCTCTGAACTGCCTGGGATCATTTAAAACCAATGAATTAAAAATCAGATAGTCAGTGAGGGCTATAATTTACACTACAGAGGTGATAAAGTCTTTTGTGTTCGCATTTACAAAGAAAGCATTAAACTACAGTGATTTTTGATTTTTTTCTTCCCACCAGGGAGAAATGTGAAACTCAATTTTACCCCTGATTGGTAAGGTGCTAATTTGTCTGACAAGTTGTTGGAATCTCAGCATGTTTGAGGTATCCTTGATGTATCAACACCTTCATGCTGAATGAAGGATGCCTTTAATGTGTAAATGTTTAGTACATATCCTATATCTCATTAGCCAAGAACAATACAAACCACACACAGGCAAGAAGGGTCAGAAGCAAGCTCCAGAAAAATCTTTTATGTTCTAATTAAATGAGCAAACATTTGGAATACATCTAATCTGCAAATAGTTTATCAAATAATACACTTGAAATTCTCAGCCTAAGTTGTGTCCTGAACGTCTAATGAATCTAATATCAAAATGGTGCATCCTGAGTTAGCGTGCCATGTTGGAATGCTGATGTCTTCTTACTGCATGCAGTATCACAAAATATTAATAGTAGAAGAAAAGCAGTGAATAAAACTGCAAAGGTATACTTTTCTGAACTACTTCTGTTGTTTGTCTAGACCTTAGTAAGTGATATGTAACTTTAGAAATTTAGCTTCATTGACTCTTTTGTGAAAATGAAAACATTTATAGGGAAAATGAAACCATTTTCTAGGGAAATACCATCTCTGTATGGATGCAAGGTAGAGTCTCCAGTTTCCTTTAATTCTGTCAGTATGGCAACAATAAAAAAAAGCTAAATCAGTGAAAAACAGATACTTTAAAGAAGAACTGGTAGAAATGTAAGCAACTGCATTTAGCTGTGGTTTGTGTGGAGAGTAGAAGGCTGCCGCTGAGGTGGAGAGAGCTCTTTGCTAGATACCTTCTAATGGGACTTTACTGTTTGTGAGAGAGAAAAGTGATGGCTCTGAACGAGGAACTGAAGGATGTGGTCACACACTCTCAACTGCTTATCACTGCTATTTTCCTCATTTTGGCTGGGATTATGTTGCTTCTCATTGAAAAAAATTTCCAGGCTGAGATGAGCACCTGGTTCAAGTACAACAGGACACAAAACTGTAATTTTTGCTTATTTGCATTTCTGGTTGTTACCTTTAGTGTCCTCCAGGCTGTAGTACTTCAGACATTTGATGCTGTGGTTTTGATAAATACGGTAAAAGGAACAAAGGACAAACAAAACTTGAAATTTAAATATTGCAAAAAACCCCCTAGATTTTGCTACCATACTTACAAAGTCCAGGAGGCACAGCTGAGTAGCACAGGCTGCTGAGCAAGGCCAGATCTTCAGTGGACCCCAAGTCCATGCTGTGGAGAGGGACAGGAAGCGACTGATCTCCTGCAATTCATGGTCTCAAGAGGGTGCAAAGTTTGCCTCATTTCTGAGTTACTGCACAAGGGTATTAAGAACAGGGCTGTGGATGTGTTTATATACCAAAAAGTTCTTACTGCAAAGCTATAGCTTATCTGACTGACATATTTTGCTCAAAAGACCTAAACAGTCTATAATAGACCCATTTAAATAGTCTATATAGAACCATTTACTAATACAATTATATTGACCGTTATACTGGGCAACACGAAGTGTGAGTTCATTGCAGTAAGTGAGCACGTCTAGGAAACAAGTGGTCTTATTTGTCTTGCCCAGATTGCATTAAATATAGTAATGAAAGGAGGCTTAGAAAACCAAAATCTTGAAAAGAAAAGCAAATATTTTCTCAAAGGTGTCTTAAATATTTCCAGCTTAAAGAAAAATCCCCTTTTGACAATCTTGATCACCAGTATCTCAAGGGAGGAAACATATTGCCAATACTGTGACTGAGTGTCAGAAAAATGGATCTTGTTTGTAGTGCTGGTGAGATGCGTAAAGGTTATCTGCAGCTATTTGCTTGTTATGCAACTTTCAAAACTATTATTTAAATAAATCCACATGAGAAGTTTATGAAATTTTACAAAATCCTTCTTCCAGCCAAACGTATTATTTTTCCGTCTTTGTTTTAAATGTTTAGAACAGCTCCCTCTGTCCTGCACCAGAGCCAGAGCAAAGTGGTGGGCATTTAGGGCCATTTAGGTCTGGGGGATTCAGATGGAGTCTGTCAGAGGTGGCCTTGGTTTGCCTCTGGAGCACTCAGGCTCTCTGCTGTAGCTTTTCCTCATTGCCTTTCCAGTCCCCACTGCCCTTCAGCATCAAACACTGCTGGGAAGCTGCTCAGCAAGCCCCTGCCCTCACTTGGGCACTGCCATCTGCTGTCACTGTTTTCCTTTCCTGGAGCAGCCTGAACAGGGCCGGTAGGCTTCTTATCAACCCTGTTACCCAATCCACCCTGGCTCTGGTTTAGATGGTGCCTCTTGCTTTGTGTAGACCAAAGCATAAGGTGGCCATGGGCCCATGGGGAGAAACATGGAGCTTCTGCTCTATTTGGAGCACCTGGAGGGGGTCATCTGTCTCACCCAGCCCTTGTTTTGGTCCTTGCCAGCATCTCCTTCTCTGAAGGCCATGTGGAAACACTGGAGTGCTGTGAACTTCTGGATGGATGTGTTCTGATGATGCATAGAAAAGATTAGAGAACATATCTTCATTACTATTTATCCACATTACATGAAATCCACGTAATGTACTTTGTCAGTTCAGTTGCAATAGTGCCCTCATCCTGTGCATTGGTTCATTCCATTTTTCTTGTTTTCTTTTCCAGAGGTTGATCCCTTTGAACTGCTGAAACCTGATGACTTGTAATCAATAGTCTGTAAAACAATAAGGTCAGCAGTGCAAAGATTCAGATTTTCTGCCTCTAAATGCAGAGTCCTGTTCTGGACCACTAAGGTAAGAGTGACCTAAGCTGACTGCCTGACAGAAGGAAGAGTGGGAGAAGAGGGATTAAAAATACCTGGAAACATGTTGAGCTGATAAAACAATACCTGTCCACTTCACTTAGATAGCTGGGGGGAAATATGGCTGCGTAAACTTACAATAGATGTGACTGACAAATGTAATTTTCTTGTTAAATATTAAATCACTGATGGACCCTGTGACTGGAATTCTAAGCCCCATTTTGCAGCCATGCAAAATCATAAAGAACATTTACAAGCCCATTCGTAAGATCAGCCCTTCCAATGGCGGTGAAACAGGAGTGTAGGGGTTTAGTTTGTTTGGGGTTTTTTTTTGTTTGTGTGTGTGCTTTTGAAAATGCCTGTAAGATAATATTTATTTGTACCGGGTAAATAGAAATGTGCAGGACTTGCATGAATGGCAGAAGTGACAGGGGTGACATGCTTTGATATGAAATGCAAGTTTGGACCCTGTTCCTAAGAGGAGCTAAATCCAGGCTTCTCAGTTGGATGTTAGAATAAAGCTGGCACAGGAGCTCTGACCAATTGGAAAGACTTCTGTCCAGATGAACACAGTATGTGGAGTGTACAGAAACTGGCATCACACTGACCTTACCGACCAACCTGCCCACCTCCGAGTGGATTGATGCTGGCTGATACATACACTTCAGTTTGGCTCCCCTGAACACAACAGGATCTCACAGTGGCTCAGTTGCATCCCAGTTTATGTTGCACTCCTGAAAAACAAACACAAGGATCAGACAGTCAATCAGTGAAATGATGCAAAGGGAGAGATTTTCCTCAGAGTTTGACAAACTGGCAGAAGTATGATCCTGAGGAGAGCTGAGGTATTCTGACATACTCAGAAATGACACAGTTATGTTACGTTTACATGGACAGCATAAGTCTGCTATTCTCCACCTAAATGAGAGAGATTATATCTGCAACATGTAATTAAAAAAAAAAAAGAAAAAAGAATTTGCTGGGATAACAGAACCACATGGATGGAGTAGCAGCGAGTGCCCTGGGGTCAGCAGGTGAGTGGCAGAGCTGTGTGGGGACGGTTACATGGGGACGGCTGGTCGCACTGCTTCAGCCCACGGGTTAGCTACTCATAGTCAAGAACTTGCACAGAGCACTTAGCCCTTAGAAAAAACAAAAAGAAAGAAAGTGCTTTGTTTGACTAAAAGACTGAAGGTTCTTTTGTGGTCTGAGGCTATAAGCTCCTGAACAGTTTGTCCAAGAAATTATTGCTAAAGTGATTACAGGAGTGCTGTACCAAGTATTCCAAGTTCACAAGATAAACTCCAAGTGAAGTGGGCACAGCAGCTGGGTGACCTGTTTCTGTGCCTGGCTAGTGGATGAAAACTCTCTGGACTAGTTAGCTGGGTAAATGCTCATGATCATGAAATTGCTGTAGGCTTTACACCAGTTCACTGTGTTGGTCACAAATTCATGTTCCTACTAAGACAATGTACTAAGTACTGTTAAATATTTCCCTTATATTAGTATCTGGAGCTCAAGTCAGAAAAGCTGCAAGAATTAGCCTGTCCTAACAAGGTTCAATTTCTGCCTGAAATTAAATTAGCTGGCAAAAGTTCAGAGAAAACCTGCTGTAATGAAATTTTCCTGTTGAGGGTGACAAAAACAGATCATAGGAAGAAGCACGACAAATAAGCAAAGAAGGAAAGAAAAACCTAGGAAGAGAGAGCAGGTATGAGAACATATTTTTCACAGACCTTTTGACTTTCTTGCTATATTCGTTTACTTTATGTTTCATGTCACAAGCAACAAACTTAAGAGGCACAAAATTGTGTCTCTGACCTAATACAATAGGGACAAGTATTTACATATTTAACTAAAGTTTAGGTACCTGTACTGAAATCAGTGGGAGTTAGAGGAACTTAAATATACTCACAGATCTTGCACTTGTTTTCTTCAAACACAATTTTTCAAATCCATACATAAAGTTTTGGTTTTGTTAGGGTAATGATCATAGACCATTTGGACTAATGGTCCAAATAATCAACCAACAACGATCAACCAAACTCCTAATGGATAGAAGTGAAGATTCATCTCAGATCTGAATCCAACCCTCAGTTGCCTACAGATTTATTGCTGTGCATATTGAAAAGATTTGCAGAGGTGCATGTGCAGAATTGTGAAATCAGACCTAAATCCTTGGAACTGCTCATTGTCTGTAAGTATATGCAAAGCAGAGCACTGCTGTTTTCCTCTTGCTCAATTTTGGTTTGGGATTCCAGTAGGCAATACTAAATGCTGACCTCAATGCTGACCCCTCCTACATTCCCATTTGCAGCTGCACATTCTGTGAAAGCAGATCACAGAGAACAGTGCGATCTGCAAACCTATATTATAGTTGAGCAACCATATGTGCTCAGGTTTGTAATGGATATCATCGATAGTTCATGAAAAAGCCGTATTTTGAAATGAAAATATAAAGATGTAGGAAAAGATAAATTAGCACCTTTGCTTCTGTTAAACACTTTGCTCCAAATGCCCAAATGTCAACACTTAAACAAAACCAGAAAATTTTTTGTCCCTATCTCTCATTAAGGATGTTTGCCTGCATAATGTTGGGATCAGCTGTAGTTAAGACAAAAATCACACTTGGCTATATTCTATTCCTGTGCTGCTGGGAAATTCTGGCAAAGCCTCTCCTTGTTTCTGAGCATGTTACATCAAAGCTTCAATGGTGCAAGTTGAGGTGTTTGCAACGCTGAAACGCTGCCGATGAGAGCTGGATGGGCTTTTGACCTGACCCAACTGCTTCCTCTGCCAGGTTCCTGGCAGTCTCTTGAGATGGATTGGGACGTCTGTGTGGCACTGGGCTCGTTGTACTGCCAGGACTCTGAGCAACGCTGCAGAAGCCACAGGTCTGCTCCTGGGTATGCCTCCTCTGCTCCTTGCTCTTCCCAGACAGCAGACACTGGGATACAAAATTGCTCTTCCATCTCTAGACTGCTTCTCCTTTCCTTTCCTGCCGTATAGTGGCATGCATATATTTAATGTATACATTCACAAACTGTTGGCCTTACTACTACTATTCTCTTTTCCTAGATTAAGAAAACCCATTCATGGCTAACTAAAGCTTCAGCTGATTTAGAGAACTGTAATTCACTGACTCAGCAACACAGTCAAGAATATACCCCTGGGCAGTTGGGTTTTTTCCCCACAAAATCTCCCAGAGTGCAGAGTGTCATTTTCAAAACTTATCTCTACCTAAAGGCATTTCAAAGTCAAGCCCAAGTGGTCTGTGGAACTGCTTCATACTCTGAAATCAAGTTCTTCCAAAACTGGTGTCTTCTGACAGGTAAACAATACGCTGGATGTGGAGATAGATTTCTGAGTGGCCTATTTCTCTAGAGCTTGTCCTTGGGAGCAAGCAGGATGATCTTTGCACGCCTTGGTAGTGGGTCTTGAACACAACCTTTTAACCAAATTAACAACCAACCAAAAAACAAAGCCCCAAACTTCCTCTGAACATAAAATAAGGCATCCTGGCAGATCAGGCAGAGCCAAGCTAATGTTGAACAGAGCTTAATTATTTTAATTCAACCTGAAACTTCATGTGTGTTGATAGTACTCAAAGTACAGGATTTTGTTTCAGTTTTTCTCAGGGGAGACCTGAGCAGAACTTAGAAGTAAATCAGAACTTGGCAACTGGGCACTGATGGAAGGTTTATACTAGGTGTTAGCTTTTCCTTAGGTACCTAAATGAAACATTGGACAGCTAAAATCTTCTACCACCCAGAGCTCCTTGTGACGCTTTTGGACAGACTTTCACATCTCTAGAATTTCAGAACATTTAAAAAAATGTTGCCAGTGGCCTTTGAAGCTCAAGTGGGAGCTGGGTAACGCTGAGCTTGCGAGCAATGTACAGCCCCCCTGTTCTCTGCTGGTGCCCCCCGGCACAGAGGAACCGCACTGGTTTCTCGGGGACAGCATTTGGTTGTTAAATTCATTTCCCACAGGGCCTCTCCCTCTTTTCCAGTCTGCTTCAAAATGACAGGCAGAACCAAAATCCCATTCGATTAAAAGAAAGTGGAAAAGGGAGATGAACTCCTAGCAAACAAACAAAAACAGTTTGAAATTTTTACTTCAAAAGCACGGCACTATTTTACCAGCAAGGACTGAATTCATTAATGCTGCCTTATTTGTGCTGCTACCATTAAGAGTTTTTCAGTGTTACCGTTCAAAAATGTTTTAAAGAGCCAACTGTTTCACTGCTTTGAAATAGCTCTACCCTGGAGTGAATCTTTGCATTCATTTTCAATCAGTTCTTCCATGTGGAAGCCATGCAAGTTTATGCAAGTCCATCAGTTTTCAAAGACAAATAAAAAATGACAGGTTTCCTTATTCTAGAGCACTTTACTCCTCTAGTCACTCTCTCCTTCCACATTTCCTTTTCTTATTTGGTCTCCAACAGTAGCTACTACAGCCATGTGCTGGGGTAACACGCACACGCACACACTCGTGCACATGCACACTCTCGCGCACACTCATGGATACGTCCAAAAAATGAAGACCAGTACCTTATAACTCCCCTGTATATTATTCTGGAATAATTTTTGTTTCTCCTTATCTTCCTCTCTTCCTTGGCCTTCTCCCTTTCTTTTCTATCTGTCTGCCTTTTCTGCTGGCATTTTGTAAGACTGTTAAATGCCCTGATATTGTGAATCCGGGGTTAACGGCAATCCCGAACTGCTTTCATTTCCAGTGTGTCCTGACACTGAGCGCTGGCACTGCTTTCTGTGGTGCTGGAGCCAGACCTCTGTGAGGGTCTTGAAGTTGTTCTGGCCCAATTAGATTGGATCCCAAATTAGGCTGTTATTCTAGTTTGTTCTGCGTATGGCAGCTGAGACCTAATCTAGAAGAACGTGTGGGAAATGGAGTAAAACACATGATTTTTTTTTCTATTTCAGAATCCCACAGAGCAGGCTGCTGCAGAAACACAAGTTCAGCTGAGCTCAACAACTTCAGCTCCTCTGGCAGGCATTGTAAGTCAGTTTTGATGACTTTGGGACACAAGTGTTACACAGACTTAGGCTAGTAATGTGCACGGACAGGAAGCAAGAAACATCAACGCAGCGTCGGCAGCATAGTTAACAGCAAAAAGATGGTGTGCAGTAAGGGACGGGCAAACACATCCATCTCATCAGAAGATTCCCGGCCCACGCACTTCTATTGCTTTCAGGTATGCAGTTTTACGGTTGTGGTGTTCGTGCTGAAGCAAGCTGCGAAAAGTTTGAAGAAATAGTTTCTCGGGATTGAAATAAACCACAGAGGTAAGAGAACCTAACCGCGGATGGAGATGTCACCACAGCCCGGTGCAGCGGGTTTCGCAGGCTCCCGCTTCCGAACAGGGTGATCCGAAAGACTTTGGTGAGTATCCGTACACATGGGTGGCAGCGGCACAAGTGCCCAGAGTCTGGTGGGACCCTTTGGGGAACATTTTCAAGTGAAGATCACGAGCAGGACGTTCCGAGGGGTGGCTTTCCTTTGCCAGTAGGCCAAAGGATGCATGGACCAGGCTGTGCCGCTGCTCACGGTCACCGAAACCTGAGCAATCGGCCTTCACGGCAGCGGGGAAAAGGGGCAGTTACCATTTTTCTTTTACCGGACTTGGATCCGTTAGGAATCGAGGCCCCGCTCCCGGCCGGCGGCCCCGGCCCGCCACCTAGCGGCCAGCGCCGGGCACTGCACCCGGATGAACGGGTAAGTGGAGGCAGCGAATTGGGCCCTAAATCCCAGAGAAACCCTCCCAAAGTGTTGCTGGTTCTCACGTCGGCTGTGCTGCCGGCAGCCACGTGGTTCTCTTATGAAAAGGCCGTGATGCTCTGACGCCACAGAGCGTGGAAAAATTAAAGCATTATTTTTTAATCTCTTTTATTACTCACTTGTCTTACACCCACTTGATAAAGACACTGCAAACGGGAGGAAGGGAGTATGCATTTCTGAGGACAGGCTTTGTAACTTCAAAATTATAGTCTCCTAAAAGGCAGAGCTGATCTGTGGAAAAACAAGTGAAATAACAACCTACGCTGCTGCGCAGTTGTTAAACTGCTGCTGTCAGTCAATGTAGTTTTCACCAGCCAACAATAAAAATGTTTTGACATGCAATCTTGTACACACTTCAACGATAGCTCCCTAATAGGAATTTTCAACCATGGAAATATTTCTTTTTCCACTCCCTTGGAATCATGAAAATTTCGACGTGATACAAGTCCCGTTGTAAAGGGCGCCAGAGCAAGTCTGTAAATTGTGTTGTACAGAACAGTCATGTGCAATACAACTGTTATATTTCATAATAAAAACCAGCTTATCACCAGGGACAGAAGACTTTAGGTTCTTAAAAAAATACCATCAGGTCAGACAGTGCTTGCGATTGGAAATTTAGGGTCTCCCAGTTGCCTTTCACTGATTAAGCTCCATCTAGGCTCCTGCCTGAGCAGAAGAGGTGAAGGTTGACTTTGGGTATTTACAGAGCTAATGGGTGTCCAGTCGTGCTTAGCCTCACAGACTCTAGCGGCATCCAGCACGAGCAGAGTCTGATGCAGTGATTGCATCCACAACTGCTCTGTTCCCGGCTCCAGAAGGCAACTGAGACCAGAGCAGCCTTCACAGTCACTCTAGCCTTGTCTGCAAAGAGGCTGGACTACGCACAGGAGCTCTGCTGATTCAGGCTCTCCACCACACTCCTGCTTTCAAAAGTCGTGCAGGGATGTGGTTTCGTCTCCGAGTGGAAGAGATCTGTAAATGATTTGAAGGTTCAGAGTTCAGGAGTGGTTTGGAAAAACACCCGTCCGGCTGCAGCGCCCGCAGGGGAGCTGTCTGGTTACATAGGGTGTCTCTGGGTATTTCTGGCATTTCACCTCCTGACTGAAGTCAGGAAAACTAAAAGAAAGAAAGAAAATATGGAAAAATACATCCAGACACTTCCAGACTTGGAAACCAATTTCCTAATGTTTAGTCAAAGGCAGAAATCAGTTCTTTTTTCACTCACCCGTCTTTTTGACTAGAAAAGAGTCAGTGCCATTTCCTTTAAAATATCAGATAAGTAGCATAAATAGCCACCCAAGAATCAGAAATATGACTAATTCCTATTTGTTGGGCGTGCAACATAAATAACTACTTGTTTCACTACTCATTAATTACAGTGAGGTGTCTCCAGCTGTGTCATATGTGTCCAGGTCTGCTTCCACACCGTCTCCTTCGGATAAATCCATGTCGTCACTCCACAGACTTGTACCAATGAAAGGAAACGGGGAAGGCTGTGTGCCACGGGCACCCCCCTCCGCCTCTGCGGCTCTGGTTCCTGGGGAGTTCAGAAGAGAAGATGAGCTGCAGTTAAGCCACAGCCACTAATTTTGTAGCTGGCGTAACATCGTGTGTCCGAGGTACAATTCCCAGGTGGCTTCCTAAGCTGTCACACTGCGAGTGCTTCTGGTGAGGTTTGTAATTCACCTCAGCAGTACATGTAAACGCTACTTAACGGATGTCTTTAATGCTGTCTTCCCACTTCCAGGATTTTCACTGGGTCACTGCATCAGTGTTGGAGCTTTCCCTGGGGCTGTGCACACGTTGCCACGCAGCCAAGGACAGGGGAAACTGCCATTCCAGTTCAAGCTGATTACAGGTTTTTGACTGAAGCAAGCGTTTTTTTTTTTTCTTTTAAGAAAACACCGAGTCACAAAAACTTAAAATTACCTTGCAAATGGATTGATTTTGAGGGGAAAGTTTCCTAAACAGGGTGGCCTTTCTGAATACAGAAAAAGAAAGACTTATTCAGTGGTTGGGGCACTTGCACGTGGGAGCCTGGCAGTCAGCAAAGCGCAGTGAGTTGAGAAATAATAGTCACTGAGTCTGAGAGGGAATCAGGCAGCACAAAGATTTGAAGCCGCTTTGCAGACTAGTTTCTCAATCATTGGTTCATGGTCTTGGTATATCCTCCTAGTGCCAGCTCGTTTTGTAGAGCTAATTAACAATAATTCAGTAATTCAGGGAGAAAAATGCCTGTAAGCCAGCAGCTGTAGCACCCGGGTGAGACAGGGATCAGTCATGCTGAAACCCTTGATTCAAGGTGGTCAGAGGAAAGACTTGTGTGCAGGTATCTCCCGTGCAGGGAACCTGGGAGCGATGTTGCACTCTGTTCAGCATGACATGGAGGCCAAATCAAACACTTTTTTGGTGATTCAGCCGTCACAAAACATTCCCTGTTTCTACCTAGCCCAGTGAGATGAATAGAATTAAAAAGGGGAATGTCTATTTATAGGTTCACTTTCCCATCCTACATCAGTGCTGCTTTTAAATGCTCCACTATGCATTCCATGATTGCCCTGAAAAGACTAATTTTGTTTAACTTCAAAACCAAAGCTGGTGGGAACTGAGGATGCCCCAAAAGTAATTGTATTAACAGAAAGTGGTGATGTGAGGTCAAGGGGAAGTGCAGGACCTGAGTGCTCAAAATACCATCAGCTACGTCATGAAAACAGATGTGCTCTGCTCCTTTTTTTCTGTGTATGAGGAATAGTCTCAAGATCAGGGTCTACTCTGAACAACTCAACAAAGGTTTTTGTCCCATTCTTCTGCTTTTTACTTTTCAGAAAGGATCCTAGTGTTCCCCCCCAGCCCCTGGCTTGGTTTTCTGGTCACTGTGAAAAAAACTTCAGAAGATATTCTACAGAAATGCTGCGTGGTTTAAAAGAAAAAAAAAAAATAAAAAGAGATATCCTCATTGCAAACTGCTGGAGGCACCAGGTGAGCCTATGGAGGGTGCCTTAACATGCCACACCAGTCAGACCAGCACCATGGCAGCTTTGCCTTAGGGCAGGGAGCAGCAGTGGAGGAGTCGCAGTTCAGTGTCACTGCCCTCACAGCTACCTATGTTTAAAGTCAGCTCTTCAGGTGATGGGCTGAGCTAAATGGTGGCAGTTTTCCTTTAGCCTCAGGAACACGAGGGGCAGGGGCACCTCCCAGGATGAGGTAGTTTGTCTGCTGGACTTTGTGGGTGGCTCAGTGAGCACCACAGGGGAAGCTAATACCATTTTTAGCAATCATTATGTTATGCTGTTCTAGGCTTGTGTCAGAGCTTAGTGCTACTCTAATGAACGCTGTAGAGGATGTATACCCATGTGAACTTTATTTACTAGAAAAATCAAAAGATAATGCACATTTACAGCCAATAAGCAAAAATATAACTGATTTATCTGTCACCAGAGAAGCCCTATACAAGAATAGCGCTTCAGAAGAGTCCTACAGCAGCCCTGCCTGCAGCAACCCAGCTCAAGGTCCACTTTTGACTACATTATTTCCTACCTAACTCACTGCCACCTTAGAAAGGCAGCGCCCAGCAGCCGCGCGTCTGTGTTGGCTTGAAGCAGCAGGACCATGTGCAGTTGCGCTAGGCTTTGTTCCACAGAGGTAGGCTCTCTAATCCATATGTTGAATTATAATCATGTAAGTAGGCGGAAAATGAAAACATATTTCCCCAGGTTCTAGAAAAGCTCTGAATGGATGCCATTTTTATTGAGGTTTTATGTGCCCTATCCGAACACCTAACAACTGTGCTGTACCATCAGATTTAGACTGAGCTGTGGTATTCCATGTCTAGGGATATCGATGCTAGTGTGTACTGTTTGTAGCCCTCCGTCTCAGGATTTAAGGCTGATGCTCAGAGATGGGTTTTTGGGTGGTGGAGAAGGATTGCTAAGATTAGAGGTGGGCATTTGATTTCCAGAGGTATGATGGGCTGTTTCTAGTGAGTTTTAAGCTGCTCAGGATGAACTTTTGAGATTCAGGTAGCAGCAACACAAAACGCTCCGGTGTTGTTCCAATGCACCCAACGTTAATGTGAGTATTGCAAGCTGGACTTGCTGGTGGGACTGGGGCTGGCATGCTCCCAGAATGACTGTTTGCAGTTGTACTGGGCTTCTGTTAATTCAGTGGAGTTCATGGATAGAAACCTGAGCTAAGACCTAGCAGAAGTGTGGTGTGTTAGTGCTGGCCCGGAGTACAAGGGCTGTCCATGCTTGGCTCATAGCTGTAATACTGTACCTGGCCTTCATGACATTAGTCAAGTGCTGTGGGCATGGTTCTCTCTTGGAAAATGGGACTAAGGGGTGTTTTCCTACCAGAGAGCAGTACTACAGTGGGCTAGTAGCTCAAGTGGATCGTGTATGTGAACATGTACTGAACTGCTCAGTGAGCTCCACTAGCTATTTGGTTTCTGGACCTGAGTTTATCTGGGGTCACTAACTAAATTAATTCCACTGTAGCAACTGCAATGGATCCATTTTTCTGGTCCTTCTTTAACTTTGAAAGTCTATGGAAAGGAACTCTCTTCTAATATAAGCACCAAGCTTGGCAGGACTTTCAACGATCAGGATTCCTGCCAATTTGGGCTGAAATATATGCAGAAGAGATTGTGAGATTTTTTTGCTGTCTTCAAATTAGAAATGTGGTTTCGCCTACATTTGTACTTGAACCTGATTTTAATTCAAATCTTAGTTTCACATACTGCAATTTTGACTTTTCCTAATAAAAGATACAGGTAAAGCAACAGAGAAACAGGAAGAAAAGGCCTAGTTTGCAGCAAAAAATGCCCTTATGCTAGGGAAGTGAGGGAGCCTGACAAGCTAACTCATGGTGCTCATTCTTGCTCAGCTATAGGGAAGGCGGATTAAGGATAAATTACTCAGTGAGCAAATGTCTTATTTTCTCTGTGACTCCACCCCTTTTGGGCATCCTGCCCTATCCCCACCCCTTGCACTTGTCTGCATGTCTTAATGGCAGTATTCATGCAGCTGGTAATTTATGTGTCTGAGAGAGAAGATTTACACAGAGCCTTCCCTTCAGTTATTCAGAAAATTTGAGATACCGTATGTATGTGATTTGTTTAGGTCCCAAACTCCAACCTAAAAATCACAAATGTCTTAAGGGTTGGGCTTAAGTGAGAGAAATTTTAAAAGGAATACTTTCAACTAGAAGTTGGTTCTTAGGTCCTCACTTTACACATAGTTACAGAAGTTTGTCTTCAAAATAAATACAATGCCTATTGTAAGATAAGCGCTCAGTCAGCTGGCTACGACTGAGCAGCTTGATGTTCTGCTTGGGCAGACAACGGAGCTGATCCAGTTACTGAAGCCTACTTGATTCAGTTGGTGTCTCCTGTCATAAACACAAATTGTTAATTTCACATTACTCATAACAGGCGCACTGTGAATGTTTGCAGAGTTCATAGGATATCAGTTACAAACGTGATTATACCAGCCATTCCTCAGGACTGACACCAGTTTCAAATTAGAAGCTGACAGGCCTCACCTGCTCCTGAGTTCACTGATGGGTCACCTTCTTTTCATTTTGCCTGTCCCCCCATTAAAATGACATCTGTGTTCATAAGGGGACAGCAAGGGACTCGAAGTTGTTAGAATTGTTGAAGAAGAAGAATAAGATGTCATCTTCTCCAATAACGTAGTGTTCAACTTTGGCCTTTCAGATGGCTTGATGCTTGCAGCACCTGACAATGTTTCCAGATACAAGAATAGCTGGATCGAGGGGTCAGCAGTTGTTCCCTCTTCTACCCATGGATGCTAGGCATTCAGCTCAGCCCTAGCCACAGGGTATAAACAATGCCAGAGACTTGAGCAAAGCGCTTGTAAAATGCCTTTACTTTTCTCCATACAGGAGCAGGACATTAGGATAAATAAGCATTCCTTTCAGAGGCCCTTATTACACATCCATATTTTAAAATAAACGTGTGACAGACAAAAGGTAAATATTGTTCAACAAACAACTGGAAAAAAGATTTAAACTTTTTCAATGTGTTGGACACTTCCGTTAATTTGTTTACACACCATTTATGTAGATGCAAACCATAGTTTTATTTGGAAACGTCCTGACTCTTGAAAACATTTTTCTTCATAACAGAAGATTCTTCATATTCACTCAATCTAATGGAGTTGAGCTAGGTCAGTCCAACTCCTACATCCTGACACTTCTCAAAACTAGGAAAACCTGAGTGCATCTTCAAATACAGACTTTGGGATTAGCTTTTATTTCTGTCATTAAATAAAGGGAAATGTCAGATCAAGACAATGTCAGCCTTTGCAGGTAAAACATTTGGACTCCCCTAGACTTCAAGTTTACTAAATAATCACCTCATATATGTGTGCCACCTATGGAACAGTTGTATAGATGTTTTCTTAAGGCTTAGGTTTTACAGAAAATTAAGTATATTTATGTATACAATCCCACTGAAGTTGCCTGGCCCGTTACTGCTGTCTGTAGAGAGGAAGGTCTCTGAGTTGTGGGCTGTTGCAAGCTCATGTACGTGAGGCCAGTGGGAAAAGCGCACAGACATATTTGTGAGAGGGCAGGCAAGGATAAACAAGATGTTGAATTACACTTTGCCAAATGAAGGGCTCAGAGCAGCCAAGGAAAATCTTTTTGTCTTCCCCTCACTAAATTAGACCTTTATTTTTGTCTTGGGCACTGTGGCTAGCAGAGCTGTAAGGACATTCAGTTATCACTGTTGCCATCATTCTCTGAAATCTGTCCTTGATTTTATTTTCTGCTCCAGGAAATATTATAGTATTGTTATTTTATCTATATTAAATAAACCTAAGGCCAGATTCCTCATGGTGTAAACAAGCACAACTTCAGGAAAGCGATGCTGATTCATGCCATCCGAGTGTCTGATTCTTAATATAAAAGGGAACATGTTACCAGAGAATAAACAGAAGCAAACATTTGTTCTAGAAACTCATGTCATCAACATAGACTCCCCCCACCAACATTCAGCAGGGAAAAAAAAAATAGCTAAGGTAGATTTACAGAAGCTACCATTATTTTTTTTTTTTTTTAATGATTTGGATATTGATCATTTTTAATCTTCTTCTCAGAACAACCAGGAGATCTATTATAGCTTGAGCCAGCCATGAAAAGCGGGTCCGTTCTTTAACCTGCCCCAATTCACTTGGACATATTTTATATCTCCAGGGATTCAGCCACGAAGTCCATTAGAGCATCAGATGCAGTGAGGTCAAATCAATTGTCCATACTGCAGACAAGGTAACCATCATTTACTGTAATTCTCCCCCGTCATGGTAGAGGAGAGGAAAGGTTAAAAGCTGTATTACCATGAGGCGGTCTCATCTATCTTTCAGTATATTGGTAATACCTAAACATTGCTTAAAGAACTGAATGTACAATCTTAAATCTGCGTTAAACTGGATTTACTGGCTAGATTGCCGAATCAACAAATTTGCTGATGATTTTTTTCTTCAGGGAGGAGCAGAAAAAACACCACCACTTTTAAAACAAAAAGCAAAAACCTTTGAATATATTGTCATGTCCGACACAACACATCCGGAGCTATATTGAATGTTCATCTCAGGATGACCTGAATGACTGATATTTATCCTTCCCTATACATAGATATATTTACTTATGAAGTAATTTGCTGTCACCTCTTTAAGCTGGAGGTGCTACGGCAGTCCAGAAACAAAAGAGGACGTAAATTCAGGATGTATATTTTGCACTGTAAATCAAGTCCTTATGTGTTTGCACTCTAGGATGGGCAATAATAATTGACTGAAGCAATCACTGCTGTGGGAAAACAAACGTCCTGGTGGTGTCGCATCTGAAGGTCAAGCCTGATGACATAGTAAGCACCTGAACTCTCACTGACTCCCGGGGAGGCGGCGGGTGCTGAGCACCTCCTGGAGCTCGCCTGGCAGGGACAGATTTACACAGGCACTGGGGCTGGGGGTGAGGACGCTTCTTCACTCCCACCTCCCTCCATTGGGTCGGCAAAGTCATTTATTTCCATTACAGGGCCGTGGCAGCGCTCTGACTCCTGCGCTTTGTGCGTTAACTGCATGAAACCAGAGAGAAAATGCAGTTCTGTGCCAGGGACTTGCAGACTCCCCCTCCGCCGAGCAATTGCGCGTGGCCCTGATTAATGTCACTTGAGCTGATGTGCAGGCAGGGCGAACAGGCCCACCCCTGCCCTGCTGGTGAGAGCTATGGCACCGCGGCCCGGTCCTTGCAGGACTCTTCTGCTGCAGTGGAAAGTGACAATGAAGCTCAAATTTAGTCACTTGCCTATTTCCTTTTCTAGGTTAATCTTTTCTCTTTCCCCGGATTTCTTTAATCCTGAGCTGTTCTCATTAAGAAAGTGATTGAATGAAGGAGCTATTGAGATTTTTTCCATATTCCAGAAATCTGTTCACGGCTGTAGGAGTTAATAAATTTATTTTTTCGTGTTTCAGAAGCTGGGTTGCTGAGCAAACATACACGTGTATTTAAAATAGAGCCAAAGTAGTGAGAAATAAAAGACAGTCAGACTCATTTATTCTAGCGTAACTGTATGAAATATATTTCTGTGGCTGACATACATTCATGATATTCTTCGTGGGACACAATGGGATGAATTTAGTGGGAGTGTAAGGTTGGTTTAGGTTACAGATTAACAAATACTTTTATTATGAAGCCTATATTTACAGTTTTAGTTAGAGCTTAATGCCCAGCATAGTAAATTCTAACCTCAGAAAATGTGAGTATTCAGTAACCATAAAAAAGAAACTAGTAAAAGTTTTGTGTGTGCTGAAGGAGAGATAAATGTGCTTTAGATTAGGTGTTACATACCATCCATTTAACTGCTTTTCCTCTTCTGTTCCCTCTTTTTTATGAGGCACCTTAACAGAGTCTGTGTGTGGCTCCTTTTCCGCAGTGTATATCACCCATCATCTCTGAATTCACCCCATGAATGTCTATTCGCGGGTCCTTTGCTTGTCGCCACTGCAGTGCAGGTTGGTGTCCTGTCACTGAATAAAAGTAACATCACCACTATAGATACATATTTGGGCAAGTCTACAAAATTAAGCACTAAACCTGCTAAAGCCTTTTATTCTGATATAAAAATTCAGAAATAAATAAGGGGGATGTAAAGCTAAGAAAGAAATCAATTCATCCAAGTCTGGAAGTAACGAAAGGTTAAAAAGATGCTTTCCTTCGTAACAGCACAAAATGAGGACGGCGCACAGCTCGCAGGGCCTGTTGCTCCCCCCGTTCTGGAGTACCTCTCCGATAGCTTGCAGCTTAGTAGTACCCTCTCTGCTGGTACAGAGTCTGCAGTGTTAATTCAGAGAAAGTCCACTGGGTTATTTAACTGAAACCGGAGTCTCAAAAAAGATCAGATAAGCTTTGCTGTTCTTTGGCTTCAATGGATATCACAGCCCTGACTGAAAGAGCGCTGAACTTAATAGAAAGGCTTTGGCTCTGGAAAAATGCTTACGGAAATCAATGACAGAAAGAGCCTTAACGCCAATGGTTAACACTTCATTCTGGCCCTTTTCTCAACAGATACAAACATTGGCTCCGTAATGCCCAGTCATTTTTTTAAGATCAATACAACAAAGCTAAACTGTGCAATGGTTGTGTGTTCACTGTCTGCTGTGTTAGCATTACAAGTCAGAGCAGACTTTTGAAAAAAATCAGTATTTGATTTTACAATAATTCCACCCTGTGCAGCAAACAAATGTATTTTTAAGGAAATCTGTTTAACCAGGAAAATCACTAAGGAATTCCCCAAGAGTTATATATAGCTCTTAGTTGACTGACTGCCTTAAAGAACTCCTTTTTCTGTGTCTACAGTAATTAAAATAAAAGCTACAGTAATTAAAATAAAAGTTGTCCTTTGAGCATTTGACGTTGGCAAGATGTATTTAGTTTAATTTTCTCCAAATGCTAAAGAGGTTGCTACGGTTATGGGGGAATGAACATGAGGCAGATTCAGATTCTCTGAATTCGCTGTAAGGTAATACGTTCAAGCAGACCTTTCTGATTGTCCTGGTCACTCTGAGGGCGTGTAGTCGTTGCCTGCCTGTTGTGTCGGTAGGTAGTGTCTAGGAAGCCAAGTTAACGGCATGACAGCTGTGGCATTACAGAGAACCTCAGTGTGGGGCTTTGGGGATAAAATTCTCCTCTAAGTAACTAAAAAAGGCAGTCCTGATTACAAAAAATGGTGAAATTAGCCAGAACTGCTCTGAAAACATTCATGAAACAAGCATAAGGGAGTGAGTTTGTGAGCAAGTCTTAACGTGGGTGCAGCTTGGGTTGTGCGGCAGCACGACTGTTTCACATTGAAGATGAAACACAAAAGCTCTAGCATGTTACCAACACAGTATTTTCTTTTGAAAAGTAACTTACTCTGTTAAAATTGAAACAATTACTAATGAAAGACGTCTTACATCTCTATAAAAATGTTTTCTACAGTGTTAGAGGCCACCAGAGAAGGGCCCCTTCGTCTTTCCTTCCTTTTTTTTTTCACAGCAATAAATAGGGTGAAAATTAGTAACTAGACTGCCTGGAGTTTCTTGGCATTTACAGATAATTTCAAACTAACATGGAAGGTTTTGGAGGTTCTCTTTACTTAAGTATGCCCCTCCCCAGAATGCATTTTAGTGACTCATTTTTCCCTTGTGCTGAAGTCCCTCCTACTTGCCCCTTCTACAACGTATCATCTTCCAGCATATCACTGGGAGTCTGATTTATAATGGATAATCCAGTAGAATTTTCTATTTGAATCTCTTACTTGGTGCTCTCTGATGTCCAAATTGAGTGAATCACAGAAGAAAGTTGAGGTCCTCAAGCTTTCCTAAGGCTGTTTAAGCCTTTTGAATCTGAAATAATGCATATAAAAATATAAAAAAATTCCAAACTGGATATACAGTTTTAATTTCTGCAGAATTCCCAGTGTTCAAAACACGAAAATGGCACTGGTGTTTGTGATCAGGTGAAAAACAACTAGTTAAAAAAAACCACACATACAAACCAAACCAAAAGTGATTAATTAAACCTTTTGCTATTTGCTTTGGGATTGGATTCTGGGTTGACATTTCTTGTAAAAGTTCTTCAAAGGCTGATGGGAAGGCAGAGCAACCAACGAGAGAAGGTTCTTGCTTTACACAGATCCATCTGGCTTGCTTATGCATTCGTTATTAACTGCCATAGATAATGATTAAAAGATAAATGTATATTTGTCTGAACCAGCAAAATGGTGAGAAAATGTATCAAAATGAAACCTCCTGAAAGACCTTCTATTTTTCTATTCACGGACAAAATTTACCAAGATTTTGAAAAACAGAAAAGCGGTAGAAATATTTCCATTACTTGGAGGAAACATCTACTTGATTTTGTCCTCAGTGTCCTCACTTCCAGCACTGAGTTGTGGTAATATAATCTGCTGCTGAATGGAAATATGATTGAGAAATTTGCTTTAAAAGAAAGTGAATTAATTTATTTTTCATTACTGAAGCTGAGGAAAATGCAAGCTATGTGACAGGGAAAAGTTATATTGCTGGAATAGGAAACATTTATATAAAAAAAAGTAAAACACAGGAAAAACAAGGAAATCAGATGGTTTTAAAATATATTTTTAACCAGGCAATATATCCCTTTCAGCACGGTGTGGGATATAACATTAATCTTCTTTGTCTGTGATCTAAAAAGCTGTATATATTTCCTTTTAGTCAGGACTTTGCTACATTACCTCATTTTTGCCCAGAGAAGCCAAACTGCTAGATTTTTGGAGACTGCTAGCAATAATTTTTTTTTCTATGACAATTAGTTCATTACTAATCTTGACGATCTCTCCAGTGAACTCATGAAGAACTTTAATATTGAAAAGCACCTCATAAATAATTTACAATAAACCTGAAGGAATATTGAGCATTTGTAAATATGACCTCCCTTTGCAGGATTTTTCTCTCTCTTTTAGCTTTTCTTCCTGACCCTTTGCTACAATTATCTTTAAATCTCCATGAAAGAAGCCAAAGAAATAGGAAGGCAGGTTTGTAGTAATATTAGTCATCTTACTAATGGATATTCTATAGCTTGTCCTTTTTTCCACTTCCTCTTACCTGGTCCTTTCATAACTCAGACAGTCAGACAGACTCTTAAATACCCTTTGGTTGGAGCCAAGGGGTCGTACAAATGTAATTTATACAGTAGTTGATGATTTAAATGGCAAACCCCCAAAATCTTGTGCTTTTTAAAAATATAAAACTGTCTGGATCTCATTAATGAAGATTCTTGACTACAGCAGAAACTTTTTCCTTTTTTTTTCATTTGTTCATGAGATTCAGCTCTTATTTTTAAAAAACCATTTTGGAATCATGGTTCTATTTGTTGGTTTTTTATCCAGCGGACTCAGTGGAAACCTTGCCAGTGGTAAGGATGTAAGGATGCTGTCAGGGGTGACCACACTGTAAAGACAAATAGTGCAACAGATTTAATAACACAGGAATTCCACAGAATAATGGATTTACCTTAACTCTGAGACTAGGAAACTTCTAAGAATCTTTAAAAATACAACTAAAAGAAAAAGGTTATAAAGGGCAGCTGCATATCGTGGCCATACCTTTGCCCGTGAATAAAAACTCTGCTACTTTGCTGTTCCGTTCTGACTGTGTGGAAATCAAACCATGACAACTTTTCCTTGGCCAGGATGACAGGTGAAACCAGCTTGCCTCCATTTGGGAACAGCTGAGGCTATCTGATGGTAAACAGCTCATGTGTTAATTTGTGGATAAAGCTATCCCGATGCACGTTGTCAAGCTGTTTATTAGTGGGGTCATACCTTGAGGAGATTGAAGGTTTCACTGATCTACTCCCTGCATCAATTTTCTCAGTTATTACTCACTGAAGTTCCTAAATCAGAATTAACTCATGTTGGCCAAGTCTCATTTTTCCAAAAGAGGGTGACAATGACTGTGTCAAAGAATCTATAGGAGGGACAGGCTTATTTATTATAATTTTGTGAAAGCTACCAGCGGCTACTCCTTTTCTTTTGCATTTAGGGTAAGGCTATCTGAGAAGTCTGGTGTAAAGCAACATTGGTGGTGTTTCTTTTTGCCTCATCCTGCTCTGTTTGGCAGAGATTGTGCAGGTGTGTTTGAGGTGCTCCTATTGATACTTCAGATCTCTCAAGACACCATCTCGATGGTGCAATACCTGGCATCTGCTTTGGAAGGAGATATGTTTCTTTTAAGAGGTTTTACCTTTTTAATGGAGAGAAGCCCTGGGAAACTTCTTTAACCTGAAGGGTCTAACAAGATTTAAACCACTTGCTTCCCCTCCTTGTTATGTCGATGTATTATACCTGCATTGGAAGTGTTCAAAAAGAAGGCATAGTCCACTATAATAAATTCAGACTTAGCTTACTGGTTCTCATATCACTCACATACCTCCTGGGTTGAAAATAAATGATGACTGATGTCTTATTTTTCAGCTATGTATTAGACTTGGACATGGTTTCTTCTTTGTTTCTACTTCTAGTCTTCCTGGGTCTTTGAGGGAGAGCATGAGAACAAGACAAAGACATCTATTAAGACAAATTGAGTATTTCTTTGTGGCCAGAAGAGAGATTATTTACTCACTCTAGGAGTGCAATTTTTGGCGGCTTAGTTGATGTCCTCATCCCTCACTTTCCAAACTTTTTAGCTCTCAAAGAACAGGGAGATGTTATTAGGGATACTCTATTCTCCACTAGTACGCAGAAAGGCTTCTACTATGGAGTTGCAAGGTTTACACTTGCATTCGCCCTTTCTCATCTGCCTTTAACTGTGCCATTTTCTGCTTGCTATATTGTCACAACCAGGCCGTGGAGAGGCACTGTCCAAGAAAAACAACCTGGTCATTCTAACAATGACCAGCAGGAGTTCAGGTAAAGCGTCTTTTAACAATTTCTTAAAGAAATTTGACAGAAGTATTTCTAACAGAAATGAAACCAAAATTACTTAAATATTATTGAGTTTTGTATACATAAAAAGGGACATCATCTTGCAAGTGAAGACTAATGCTTTTGTAAGCAGTTCAGTTACAGCGACTTCAGCTTCCTGCTGAAGAAGAAAAAGAGTCAGATGCCCTGCAGTACTGTAAGCTACCAAGAGAACGTGGTACTGTAAACTCCAGGGAATAGCAACAAAGAACCCATTAGACTTGTCCTGGGAAGGCTGAATGTCCTGGCAGCTGAATCATCACATCAGAATTATAATATTTTAAGTGCTATACTACATAGACTTATTTTGCATTTAAAAGATATGCTTAAGATCCACTGTATCGCTTGTTCCCAGTGTGTTATCTGATTGAAAAGACACCTGCTAAAGTAAGTTCTCTTTTCTGTGGTATTGTGATAGGCGGATTACACAGACTTTACTATATGCCGTTTCATCATCCTGGTAAGGATGCAGTCTATTTTTGAGTGACTGCTATATTTGTTGAACGCAGATCTGTATGGACTCCAGTTGTTGCACGTGATCCCGCCTTTGATGAATAAAGGAGGATTTTATTCCCCTCACAGACATTCCTTGCTGGTATCCCTACTGTGCTCAGCACTTGGCCTGGCAGCATTTTGCTTGAGTACTGCTAGTATGCATCTTCGGGTTTCACTGAGACGTTATGAGATAATGGGATACTTGGGTGAGCCTTGAAATTAAGATATCGAGCACTACACCTGCTTTCTTTTGCCTTGTTACTCACTCGATCACATCAGCTTCTGGTTTTAAAATGATGATGTATTTTAGGGCAGTATTACAAAACCCTGAGGTAAAATATATTTCTATTAGTACTATGTCCAAAGAAAGATACAAAATAATGAAAGTTGTACTAAGAGAAGACTTCTTCTCTCTCCATCTCTTATTTGCTCTAATTTTCATCTTAAGCACATGCATTATTGGAGGACAATATATTAATCAGACATCTTACAAGCCAGAATCCTATGTAGTTTCATCACTTTTGGAGTAAAATTTAGCTAGACTGCCTAAAAATGCTTATTGGTCTCTATGGATTTGTGCTGAATTTATTTAAAGCAAAGTGTAATATAAAAAGCCCTCTCTGCAGTTAATTAGCCTCCAGGTTATTGCAGGCCCCAAGGCATTGTATTTGAGTTGTCATTGCTACTTGCAAAGATCAGCAGTATTTAATTCTTGTGTTACACAAAGTAACATGTGCTTATCTGGCTAGTGTCAATTCTTTGTTTCTAGGCTCTAATTCCATTTTTAATTTTCTTGGCTATTAGAGATGGTGCTAAACATGAGGAACTTTGCAGAAATCAGAGTGTTACACTGCGATCGTACCCGTTTAAATTATAGCAGAACTAAACCTGGAGGTTTCTCCAGAATTATGTTATTGTAGCTGCAGGCAAGATTTGTTTCTGTTACACGATAAATCTAAAACAAATAGGGCTCATTCAGACTCCTCTGGGATATGGTGGACTTAAGCTTATTAATTAGTCCTGTTTTCTAAGGACAAAAGATCAGGTTTTCTTCATTTGATAATCCTGTTTTCTCAGAAAACATTTACACATTTTCCAATACCCAGTTAGCACTGGCAGGGACTCTTTAGTGGTTAGAGAAGTGGCAGGAGGTTAAATCATCTGACTTTGATGTGATGTTGTTTACCCTTACTGTACAGTAACATCTTAAAAACACGACGCAAAGTGGGTGTATTCATTACTGGACAAACACAGCTGACAGGTTAAAGAATATGTGGCCCTCTTTAGCTGAGACCAAAGTGCTTCATTTATAATGGAGATTACGGTAAGAAGCAAATGAAGTTGTCTAAGGGAAAATGATGTCTCCTGAGCCTTTATTCTGGTTTGGCCACAAGTTAATAACATGACCAGCACTTAACAACAAAATGCAGGACCGTATTATCTTTTAGCAAATGCCAGTCATGTGCAATCCAAACAGGTCAATTACTAGCAAATCTCTGAAGATTTCCTGAAACCTCAGAAGAGTTAAAGATGCCAAGAAAATGTCTAGATGCACAGAGACACAGGAACAGAAATAGGGCACAAACCAATTTGCAGAAATGGAACTTAACCCTTAGAGGGAAGAACCCAGCCTGCTACATATTCATTTCCATTTCGTTAAATATTTATGGGGAGACATGCATGTAATGTGATTCTAAATTATGGAGAAAGCACAAACGGAATCTGCACTGTTTCAGTCATGTCGAATCTATTTTTTTCCCCATTCTGTATCTTGCAGTTGTAATGGACAAATGTGTTTTTTTCCTCCACTAACATGCCTGACATTTGAAAACTAACATGTTCTCTTGTATAATTCTAATCCAGCACATGCACAAAATAGAGCGTTAAGGCCAGCGATAGCCTGTTCTTCAGTTCAATATGCATGTCTATGACCTATTAATATTAATGAAACCTGCACACAAGCATGTGGGGATAATTGACCCCATTAAATTCCATTTACTCATGAGCTACTTTGTAGGATTTGCCCCTTAGTTATTGTAGTTTTTATCAAGGATGAAAGTTAAAACAGCATGTATGCCAACAGAAGAATATTTCAAAAGTAGCTTTGTGAAAAAAAGAAAAAAGGAAAAAGAAAAATAAAAATAAAAAAGAGGAAAAGGAAAAAGGAAAAGGATAGGAAATACTACAAAGAAACACGTTTTTATCCAAACATTTAACAGCTAATGAAAGTAAACTTATCTTGCTTTAACCTTTTATTGGGACAGGACATCAAAAATCCTGTAGGAGATGAAGAATCTCAGCCTGGATATATTTTTATTAGAGATCTCTATTGAGTGGTCTTTTTATTTGCAGGACTTCAGATTGAGCTGGGCAGACATGGGAAGAGTGAGCAATACTTTAAACATGTATCTGGAGATCTGGATCAACTCAAGGCCAGGTTGCATGCGGCTCTGAGCAACTTGCTCTAGTTGAAGATGTCCCTGCTCACTTCAGCAGGTTGGACTAGATGCCCTTTAAAAGTCCCTTCCAACCCAAAACATTCTATGATTTTACTTTTTTCTTAAATTCTGGG
>JAVSBS010016537.1:51633-111685 GCA_033124195.1 Coracias cyanogaster | reverse complement strand
TTTTTTTTTTTTTTTTTTTTTTTTAATTTAGAAACCAATCTTAACTGCTAGTGCATATATGAAGTGTTGTGCTGTCCAGCTGACCTCACCTCTGCCAGAGGCAAACCTCGGGGGAGGATCAAAAAGCAACAAAAAACCAGTCCCAGGCAACTTGGGTCGTTGACTTTGGTACCATTCGAAGTCAGCCTCGTGCTTTCCGAAGCGAGTCCTTTCCTTGAAGATAGGGTTGGTTTGGTTTTTGGGGGGGTTTTTTCGCCCCCTTTTTCACGACTTTCTTCTCCCCAGAGTTCGCTGTTGGTTTTCTTCTTGCCTCTGCTGCTTTAGCAACCGAGTCTGCGGAAGGCACGTTGAGACTGGCCGGGATCCGTCCGAGGTGACATCCAAAATATTCAGGATTAGCTCTAAAGGACTCTGTGTTGTTACACCAATCACAACACCTTTTCCTTCAGGAATTTCAGCTTTATCCCAGTAAAGCCCTGAGCAAAAAACAAAAAAAGGCTTGAAAGATTTGGGAGAAGCGCTGCCCCTTGTTGCAGCTCTTCTGAACCTTCAGCCATTGAATTTGTCAGTCTAGGGCTGATTCCAAGCAGAGGAATTTTCTCCAGTCTCTAGCAATCCACATCTCTTTCCCCCCCTGCCCCGTTTTTAAAGGAAAAAAGGGATGGTTTATAACCTGCAGACCGCAAGACCCCCGCTAACCCCACCACCAGCTACTGCAGAGCCCGCGGCACGTTCCCCTGCGCCTGGCTCGAATCGGCCCTTGCTGGTCAGTAGTTGAGGGGTGGCTGTACACGGTGGTCTCCCCTAAACCTCTTGAGGAGGGTCTGCAGTCTCCCCTAAGCCCCCAACCCATCCATCAGACCGCTTCGGGGCGTGGGCTCACCCCACCGCCGGCTCCAGCGGCTATTCCGAAGGAACCGTGGGCACATCCGCCTTTCCCGGCAGCCGGAGGAGGGGTTGTGTCGGCTTGGGATAAAGGTTTGGGAAGGAACGGTGACGGCGTGGCTCGCTTCGGTAGAGATGTGGCTTGGTGGCTGGGGGCGAGGCTCTGCTAGAAGCCCCCCAGGTTGAGGGGAGGATGGTTTTACGATAGGTCGGCAGGTAGAAGAATCCGGCAGAGATTTTTGGAAAGGTGTTTGCGGAGTGCTGGAGAAGGGATCTCCCGGCGGCAGGAGGGTTTCCAGAGGGTCGGTGTCGAGGGTTTTGGAGCTCGGATCTTCAGCAGAGCCTCGTTCTTTTGCTTTGAGCTGGAGCGAGGGTTGGGGAAGGATTTTCTGAGATCCCGGTTTGGTCGCTCCCCTTCCCCGCGTGTCAGTGGAGCCGCGTCAGGGCGGCAGCTTTCGGAAGCAGATCCCTCGCCGGCTTTCCCTTCTTTCCCAGTTGAGTGGCTCAGCCTCACCCCAGGCCGGAGCTGCGGGCACCGTCTCTGGAACCCGGCTACTCTGGCCGAAGGGACACCCGCATCCCTCCTCCCTCCCCACGGTGCTCCGCTCTCGGGGCTGCGGGAGGCCGGCGCGGGTGCCGTGCAGCAGCTGCAGCGCTGCTCTCTCTCAGTCGGTGGGGTTTCGTGGCCCGCTGCGGCCGGCATCTGTCAGACAGGCTGCTTTGGAGGTGGTCCTGAAGCGGGAGGGACACGCCAGAGGGGACACAGGCCAGATAACAGGCTGAGGCTTTCCTTTCCTAGCACTGGCCTCATAAGGAAAAGGGTCTCCCATAAGAACATTGCTCCTGTTGAGCATCATTCCCACATTTCCAAAGCAAACATTTAAACTTTCTATCTTAAGTAGATGTTGTCATACTGTTGTCCAAAACTAGTTTCTTTTTCATCACAACACATACTCCTGAGCATTTGTTGGCAGTATTGAAGTCAAGTCATTCACAGTTACCTGGTCAAAATTAAACAGTGGTGTTTTGCTTTCCAAAACTCACGTGCTTTCAGCAAGAGTCCGGTTCTGGGACCTGCAATCATCATTCCAGGCCACTCCAGCAGCTACCACAAAACCATTCCTGGAGTTGTCAGGTCATCTGCATTGAGCAGCCACAGGTCAAGGCAGCTTTGTCAGGATAGATACGCACTGCCCAGGACAGACACTGCACCTCTGTTACCAACCCTTCTTTCATCATCCCATATGCATATCAAATTCTGAAATATAAATGTTTCCACCCTCTTGTGCTTTCCTTGCGCAGTACCAGGATCTGGATAATGCTGTTTGTATGGGTTTGTTATTTCAACTGCTGTTCACTACAATTAAATTTCCACAGACAATAGTGTCACAGAAGCAAATAATTAAGTTCTTTGTTAGTGAAAACATTACTCATCCAGTTTCCTAGGAATTCTGTGATGGAGGGTTTCCAGACAATAAGAGCCCTGCTTGAATGACTCCTGTCTGCACAGACAGTTTGCATTTCACTAAGTAATACTACAAGCACACAACAAGTTAAAACCAATCTATCTATCTGTCTAAATTATTGTAATAGCCCTCTGACCAACTTTTTTGCAATTACCAGTTTTGTTCTTGGGTAAAACAAGCTCAGCTTTGTTCAGAAAGTGAAAGGATGGAGAATATAGACAACAGAACAGTAGTGCAGATTACAAAAGATGTACTATTAAGGAATCTGGCAGGGAATTGCTTTGAGATCTTCTAGCTGTTTAACCGGAATTATTATTTTTTTTTAGCCAGCCTATCAAAATTTGAGGCAGAAAGTAGACAACTTTGTGTCAACCCACCTGGACAAACAGGAATGGAATCCAGCAATGAACAAAAACCAGTTACGAAATGGGCTAAGGCAAAGTGTGATTCAGTAAGTAAGCAGCATTCTGTAAAATACTGGTGATGTTGTTTGATAAGTAATATGCAACTACTACATTACCTAAGTTAAATAAGAATTTGTAGAATTAAGTTGTTTTTTTTTCTATTGTGCTCTCTTGAATTTCATTACAATAGTGGATGCAGTCTTAAAACTCAATAAAATGCTTACATTACCGCTTTATCTGAAATTTGCGTTTTCGTAAGTTGAACAGCACGGTGACGTATTCATATTTGCTATCTAGCCAAGTTACTGCTGCAAATAGCCAGCCCTATGCCTGCAAGAAAAACTGGACCTGATGTACTGAGCTGAATGACCTTGATCTTTATCTTCAGAAAAAAAAAGATTCTACATCACTGGAAAAATTCTGAAGATGCCAAAGCTTGTTTAAGTAGCCTCTGACCACTAGCAGGCAGTAGTCACACGGGGCTAGCCTGATTTCATGCAGCAGAGGGTAGCTTTATTGCAGCTGTTTAAGATACTACATTTCCAGCATGACAGGAAAGCCAGCTTAAACTATGCTGCTTAGTGATTTAGGTTTAGTATCTCTTACTGCTAACTCATTGCAGTCTGTAGTATCAGCCTTAGCTTGACTAAAAGCCGTGGATGAAAACTTTATAACAGGGAAGCTGATAATGGCATTTATGCTTATCAGGAAAGCTATAACAAGGTCTCACACAGAATAAACTGTATTTCAGAGCACTTGATAGAACTTGTAAATCATTAGTATTGCACGTTAGCTTTTTTAGTCTGCCGTTAGAGAAGGGGATGTCCACTGGGAGTGCAGAACTTTCTGTCTTTACTTGGAGCCTTTGAGACGTGTTGTCATTTAGTACTTCCTTTTGTTTCATGTTACTGTACCACTAGAATGAAGTGGACAATTGAAAAATGTTCTATCAGAGAGCCTGCAATGAGAAGAATGTAAAGTGCTCCCTTTAAGTCGGCCATTAGTATAGATACATAGAGTCCCTATCGCTCCTGTAGTTGCAAGACTAAGCGCTGAGGGTGTCCAGATGTCCTTTGTTGCACGCACGTATACATGTGCTATTACCTGGAGGTGACATAATGTGCCATGACCCTGCACCCACTCGCTCACCAGCATTCATGGCCTTACTCGTGTTGTGGCTTCTTTTCTGAGCACCAGGCAATGTCTCCATTTCCTGTCCCCTGCTCCCTTGCAGACATGACTTAAGCCTGCTAGACAGCCTGTGCCCCACAATCCAAGAGTCTGACACAGCCCCTGAAGTAATAAGTCTCTTCAGTTAACTAGTGTTTAATTCCAGAAACTTTGCTGTGTGCTACCTGTGCTTGTTTTTATGATTAATGGCCATCTGTCTAGACTAACAGTTATAAAGAGTGAGTGACAGTAGTGTTATTAGGGGGCAGGCTGCTTCTCCGTCCAGTCAGCCAAAAAAAAGACTGTGCTCTCACCTGCCCTCCTCCCCAGAATAGCTTGCTTCCCTTGTTTGTGCCAAAATGTGTTTGTTTGCTTTCATGTTGGCCTCATTTCCACATAAGCCCTATTAAAGTGGCTCTTGTCCAACATGTCATTTAAGTACCTGGGAGACCAGATGTCAGTTGTTAATTCTGCAGGGAGAAGGGAGAGGGGGTGGGGGAAATAGGTGATTGAAACAACTCCCTGTTAAGGATCTACTGAGTGGGCTGCAGTTCTCACCGTGTTAATGCTAATTGCAGTTGACAGGAGGGCTCTGGAGAGTTACTGGAGGAGATTGGGGAGAAGTTTGTCAGAGGAGCTGAATGACTCCTTTGTCTTTGTTCAAGGTCAGGAATGCTGGAAGCTGGAGTGGACAGAATTATTTCTCAGGTGGTGGATCCAAAACTAAACCACATCTTCAGGCCCCAGATAGAGAGGGCAATTCATGAATTTTTGGCTGCACAAAAGAAAGAGGAAAGTGTGCCAGCTCCTCCTCCAGAACCTGAGAATAAGGATCCTCCTGCTCCATCCCAGGATGCCTCCTAAAGGTCTTGTATCTCTGCACTTACATTTTTCATGTACCTCATCTCTGTAGTTTGTATAATGCAAGATAGAGAAGACATTGTATTCTTGGTCCCTTGACTGGGCGGACACTTTGATCATCAGCATGTTGTCAATGTCAGACAGTCATCTGAGCTGCTTCCACTTAAGTGTCTGCTAAAAATATATTAGGACTGAAGACATAGGTATGATGTAAAACAACTATCAAGGAATACCGTGGACTCTGCCAGTGCTGGTTTTAGATCAGGCCAAAAGGCCTTTTATTCCAGTAAAAGCATGTCCAGCAGTGATTGACATGGAATTGGCTGGATAGCTTTCAGAACAGTATCAAATGGATTAAAAATATATATCCTTCTGAAATACAGCTGAAGGTAGAGTGGTGACAAGTTATTGTGCTTGAGCATTGAAAGTTTTAGATAACTCTTCTTTAGAACATACACTGGTGTGTTGAATTGTTAGTGACTGAAATACTCGCTGCTGGAGTAAGGGTAATGTCTCTGGGAGTGACTAACTGTTGATTCCAAATTGACTGGTTTAAATAGAGCAACCTATATCTTTCCAGCGGAAAGGACTGAGGGTGCCTTTGTTTCAAACAAGTTCATTCTGGCTTTTGTGATTAAAATAACTCAAGGGGCCTCAGGGGGCTATAATTGCTACGCTGTCTCGACACAAATGACTACACACCATCTCTGCTAAGGCCCTGTGTCTTAACATTGATTTGAATATTGAGGCCTGTGTGCACATTATTGAGGAACCACTACCTTGATGGAAAATTTCAATCTGCAGCTTTGCTGAGGACCTTAAAACCATACTGCATGAAAGGAAGTTAATTGTGAATTGTTCTATCTGCTACGGCTTTCTGAAAGCAAAAAGAATTCCTTATAACCTACATCTGATTTATTGAGAAGGAATAAGTAACCTACAAAAGCTGTTCTTATTCTTGGAATGATTAGAGCAACTAGCAAGATTTTTAACTTAGTAGTAGAAGTTAAAGTGCCAGTAGTATCATCTTGAGTTACTTAGTTATCTGTGACTTAACGCCGTGATAGATCTTTGCATTTGTCTGGTTCAAGTAAAGTCCTAATAACCTAAAGCTAAGTGCGGGTATTAATTAATATATTCTAATCTGTTCTCTGTTCAAATGCATTTGCTCATGCAGGTGCCATCCTCTAAATTCTCTTTTTTTTCTTGCAGTGAGTTCCTGATACTAAGCAGCTGCAGTTTCAAAATATGTGTCCTGTTAGATTGGCAAAGGATTGTTTTTTCCCTTTGGTGCAGGACTGCTACCTGCCAAAGATGATTAACCTTTATCAGACCTGTGGGAAGGCATTGAAAGCAGTGAAAATCAGATGCACCCAGAGTTCTGCGTGTGGAGGGACAGCCAAAGCATGAAGATATTTTTGCTATTAACTGCAATACAGAAAGCAGCATGTATTCTTGTTAGTCATGCCTTCAGGCAAGGGGGCGGGAAGAAAAAGGGAGTTGGCTTTGGTCTGGAGGGAGTAGGAAAGTAGTTTGAGATGATACTAGGCTTGGGAGCAGGAAGCAAAGAAAGATGTTTGGGTGGGGGGGTAGCCTCTTGGAGACCAAGTAAGAGCTATCAGATTTTCTTTTATATAAGCCAGATGAGAGGAAGCGTCGTACACTTCTGCTGCATAACGCAGCATTGAGTAGTACGTGCCAAGTCAGGTGTACCTCATCGCACTGCCTGCTTTAGGAAAGACATTTCCTGTTTAAAACTGGAAAGAACACTTCAGGATCAATTACTTAGATAATTTCTGTTGCATTGCAGGAAAATGTTTACAGTTGGCTATGACTATAGCTGATTTAATTTTTATTTCCCAGGTGGCTCTGGGAAGCAAAGGGCACCAGAGTAGGTGATCAGTTTGAAACTTGTCTCTTTCAGCTTGAAAGACTTGCCTTTCCCCATGAATTTTCTCAGGTGCCTAGTGGAAACTGTGTATGCTTTCAGCTTGAATGCATGCAGTGTCCTCTGGATGACAGTCAAGTAGAGAATGTGATCAAATATTCTGCCAGCAAATGTCCATACCTTTTGCAATAAAAGACTTCAAAAAGCATCACTGACTCGTAGCTTTTTCAGAGTCTTTCTCTTAAGGAAAAACTACTTTAAAGAAACCCAGGAGTCCTCATTTCTGGAACCCTGATGGAAGTGTGACTTTACACAGTTCATAGATTAATCTCTGATAGCATGAGGTTGTTAGTAGAAGTTATTGTGAATAAGATCGATATTAGTGTTCCTCTCCATGTAAGGCCTCTCTCAAAAATTCTAAAGTCAAAGAATTGAGCTGACCTTACCTCACTTCATTTATGAGCTATAAACCCTGAGCAAGTTCGGTCTGGTGCTAATGTTGGTGAAGGCATGTTCAGCCTTGTGAAAACAATGCACTTCTGGCAATAGGCTAGAGCTGCTCCTCTTTTTTTTTTTCCCTTTCAGACAGCAGTCTTAAGAAGCTAATAACTGCCTGTGTCATTGAATAACACTTAATAATGTTTGAAACCTTCCTATTCATGGGCTACATACCTCAACTGTAGTCTTACCTGTATGTGAACAGATGCAATTGCAGCTACAGTCTGCTCCCTTTTCAAACCAGGTTATTTGGAGGGCAGATTGATTTATTTTGCTTAGTACCTCCTCTCAACACAGTTACATGCGGAAATGGAGATGACAACATCTGGTATTTTAAACCTTTCACAAGGGGGCTCTGTGAGCTTCACCACTGCAGTAAGTTTGCACATAGTCCTGCTGATACACAATTCTTCCATCAATATTTTTATGCCATTTAAGAGTGTTCCTCTCAAATAGGAACTTAAATGCTTGTACTTTTTAATGATAACTATATTGGCTGCAACCTTCCTGAAACTGTTTGAAAAATCTGTATTTTGGGATAATATGGTTGTGCAGCTTGACCCTCAGTGTTACATAGTCTGTGTTCCTACTATAAGCCAGGAGAAGGGGTATGTGAGGAAAGGGCTCTCTCCTGCGTGTTCATTTCATGGTTATAGACTGCTCTCCAAATCAGTAGGTGTTCTCCCTTAGAGCCTTAAGGGTAGCTCTTGGCGGGAAAAGATCTGTTGCTTACCTCCTGGTAGGCTGTCTTGACCACTTTTTTGAAACTGGAGACATTTATGCAGTAAAAAAAAAATTCAAGAGTCTAGAAAGAGAGCAAGTGAAAAGTATTCTAACTGTGCTTAGACAAATTCTGGATTACAGTCATAGTAGTTAGGGAGCAAGGATGCCAGTTCAGTTTTTAAAAGTAAGTAGAGCTGAATTTATTGCAGTGAAGAGGTAATCTGAACATGTGTTTCCTACCTCTGACAAGCGCTTCAATAGATGAGTGAAGGAGAATAGGTTCAGCCACCATAGTTGTTAAAAGGTTTTTCTGTTGTTCTCTCTTTGAATAAGATGCTGTGTTAAACTCTGAACACTAGCGCTGTGCTGCTGCTGTGCATGTGTAGGGCTGTGCCTTTAGCTGGTCTCAGCCTGTGCACACTGCATGATTGCAATGACTGTGGGAACTTTAAGAACAGAACTGAGGCACCTAATGAGAACAAGCAGCCAATCCAGTTTGGGGATCATAGTCTTTAATGTTTGGGCTCTAATAGACCTTGCTTTGGATCAGAGCCTTCGAAGTAACAAGCTTTGGAAGCGTACCCCACATCTAATGGAACAGTGAGAATACCACCAGGTCCTCATCATGATGAAGACATGGTAGGTAGTGGTACCCTTTGATTATATTCATTTGTCCCTGGCAACTGATAGAAACAAGACTCCAACCTTAGTAACTCTGATATTATAGAAATCTTTACACCAGAACAAAAGAGCAAGTTTGTACCTGCTGTGGAAGTGACATTGTTCCCTTTTGTAGTAGGATGTTGGACTAAAGTTAGCCTATTAATTTACATCACTATGCTGGATATGTTAAATACAGTCTAAAGAGTCTGGGGAGGCGGACAGGTCTAAGACACCTGAGTAACTCAAGAATCAATTAGATGCCTTTGTGGAGCTGAAGGGACAAGGCTGTACATGGGGAGCATGAGCCTTGGTGGATCAAATGAGCCTTCTCTTTGATCTCAGAGTCCTTCCCACATTGAAGTTGACTGTTCCTGTTTCCTGCACAGTGATTTAGTAGGCCAAATTTGCTTTCTCAGATGAATACATTTATGGTTTTAATAAATTTCAAGAGATTGCAGCATATCTTCATCAGATATGCTAATCATGTGAAGGAGCTTTAAAGATCTGCCTACTTGGCTTTGCCTGTCCCAACCCTGTGCATCTGCTTCTGCCCAGTCAGAAGAGACCAGCTGCAGTTCAAAGAAAACATGCAGGGAGTTTGAGTTGCATTCCTGGAGAACCAGCCTTGCTGCTCTGTGGCTGCTCAGCCCTATGGAAATGCCGGAGTTCAAAGCCTTCAGGAGCCAGCCTGGCACAGTAGGTAGGTTCTAGGTTAGGAACTAAGAGGCAAAAGTCACATCTTGCTGGCCAGACAAGTGGGTTTAATTATGCCATTTGGTGTCAGATTGTGACTCCAGACTTAGAAGCAGATGGGTTAAACTATGAACCAATGAACTTGTCGCTTGGCTATTGAAGGAATTATCACACATCCCCTATGACTAGAATACATTAAAGCAAAACCACACCCTGATCTAAAAGTCGGGGGAAGAAGGAAGAGCAGGGTGCCACTGATGATGGCCACCTGAAAAGCCATGAGCAGATGTCAGCACTCTTCCCTCCAACACTGCATCAGCTGCTGCACTTTTCTGGGCTGCCTTTGGGGTTAATGGAACACTGGTCACTTAAGCCAGACAAGCCAGAGCACAAGGAAGTGGGTTGTATTAATTAACTTTCTTCATCTGACCCTTCTGGCAAAAGCAGACTTGAGAAATCAGTCTGGACATCAACTCTATGGCCCAGGTTTTTCTAGCTTTCCTGGACAGCTGAGTTCCTGGTGGGTTTATAACAAAGTCCCAGCAAAACAGAAAATGCCCATGTCCTGCACTGTGAATAATCCAAATCTCCACTGGGTACATAATTCTTAAAAATTTTCACAGACATTGAACTCTAATGCTCTTCAGTCAAAGACAAGTATAATAAGGTTCTCTTGATTTTACAGTCTGTAAGTTTTACAGTGTTCCTAGAGAAAATAGGGAAGAATGGGAAGCTTTCTTAGTTGTTCTAAGAGTTCTCATATTATGAGGACATCTCAGTTCAAGCATTACTTCTAGCACTGCAGAACTTTTCTTCCCACTGTTTCCCCTTCATGTCAAAACCTGAACTGCAGCCTCACAACAGTTCTGATATTTCTTCCTTTGACAGTGTCCCAAATGCTGTCACATTAGAAAAACTGAGAGCAGAATCCCATTGCCTTTCCCCCATTATTCCTGAAAAATGTATATGTAATGCATGCCACCAAACACACAAAGCAATGTAGGTGAAATCGGCTCAAGAGACATCTCACCATCAGCTACCAATGCTGCTAAGTGACATAGTAAAAGTAATTCTCTGAACAAAGACTTGAGCCCAACCAGTTCTCTGCCCCCATCAGGCTAGTATCTAGTCCATTAGCAAGTCAGACACTGACTCAAGTAGATTTCACCAGAAGAAACAGAATCAAAATTGCCATTATATATTTAGCCACTGCCTAAACCAGCCAGTATTTTCCAGTGATAGTTCTTCCATTTGTAACCACATCTCTCCTAGAGTTAGCAAAATGTCTCTGTCTGGTAGAACTGAACCCAGCCAAAGTCTCCAGATCAGTCCCCGAGGAACTGCAAGCAGGTTTGTTAGACTAGACCCCTGTGACTAAACACCTCAATCCAAGCATGTCTGGTGAAGGGAGGACAGCCAAATGGGTAAGAGTAATACATTAGATATCTCTCATCTTTGGTTCCTTCACTCATTGGTACCTAGGTCTTACTCACCCCTCAAGTACTCCCACATCATGTTAATGCAGTTCCAAGTTTAAAATTTATTACAGAATTCAGAACCAGCCCAGTTTTGAGTTTTCATACCAGATAAGTAAGACACCCGGATACCCAGCCTGCAGGTCAGGCAGTAAAACCCCTCTCTGGGAAAGAGGAATAATCATGACTGGATACAAGTCCAAACCACAACTCTGACTCCTTGGCACAGAGAAGGATCAAACTTGGGCCCCTGTCAGGATAGTGGGTCAAACCAACCCCTACCCCAAACACTGAGCTAGTCATTGCCAAAGCACTCTGAATCCACACTGGAATCAGCATAGGGGTCTTGAACCCAAACCACATCCAGCTTCACTCTCTCCTCTTTTTTAGGACAAGAATGACTGGCTTTAAAAAGGCACAGCCACTAGGCCTGGAAGAAAGAGTTTTGAACATATCATTTTGATTTTGGCCAGAAGAAGGGGTGCCAGGAGAGTCAGAAATCATACCAAGAACATTTAATAGAGCATTTTACTCCTTTCATCACATCAATAGAAAGAGCAAGAGCAGCACCCACTGCAGCAACCCTGCTCGTATACCACTTGCTTCACAAACACCACTACTCTGGGACCGTGACCATTACTGGGTACCAGCCAAGTTTTCTAATAGCACCTTCTTTTCCAGCATGCAGGATATAGCTGCACTCACTGCTGAACAAGATCTTATTCTCCAACTTTTTGCTAAACTGGAGACTAGTTTCTCCAGTTCCCAGTTCAGACTCACCAGGGACTGGGGTGGCTTAGCTCTTTCATAGATATTTTCTTGTTTATACTCTAGTGAAAAATATATTTTACCGGCTTCTTTAAAGAGAGGTCAGCTTAACTCCTTGTGAGTAGTCAGAGCCTCTCATACCCACAACTGTCAAAGCTTACAGGTGCAGGGCTGCTCCTTTTCCTCCCTACCAAAAAGCCTGTGTTGTGTAGCAGTTCTGAATATGACCATAAGAGGGAGATAAACTATTGCTTCATTTCTCAGTCTTGATGCCTGAGCAGATCGAGGACTCCAAAGCCTTTGCTGACTCCTGAGTGAATCGACTCAAGCAAGGTGTGGAGACAGCTCTCACAAAGTGTTTCCGTGAACTATGATTGTACTTGTCTAATGCAAATCAGGCAGAAGAAACTGTAATTCCTCAAGAGGTTTAATAGTGGGAAACAAGTATTAATTAGAGTTAGAATGAGTTTGGGGAAAAAACTGAAAAGCCCAAGTGATCAGGGACAAAAACACAGGATGTGATACTGCAAATTCTGACCTACCTAAATCTGTAATTCCCTGATCTGGTCTGGTGTGAACAACAAGATTGAGGCTAAAACACTAGCAGTAGAACCTGGGGCCCCAGATGGTAGTGCCACAAGATTGTATCAGAACCATAGCTTCAGTTCTTGCATTTTTGTGATTCAAGTGCCGAGCCCACATCAGTGCCAAGTCAGCATCAGAAACATGACTGGGCAGTAACCAGCCCAGCAATAACTGCCCTTGTCTAGACACCCTCAGAAGCCACGGCACAGAGAAATGCGCTACCTCAGCCATCAGACTGGGAGATGGCTCCACCAAAAATTCCCTCCAGCACTGGGACAAGCCCAGGGAAAGGCATCATAGCAAAATGCAACAAGTCCAAGCCATCTGTCCATGCTAGGACAGAAGGAGTGTGAAGACTTCACATTTCACTGATCTCATCTTGCAGACTTTCATATAAGGAAATCAGTGCCTTTTGCACTACTGTTTCCATAACAAATACCCATTCACTTGGAAAAATAGAAAATAATATCCTCAAAACAGTTCAGGTCTTAGCCCTACAAAAGAACTCACAAAAGAACAGACGGCTGCAGTTTGCTTTGCAGAGTTGGGGCCTTTGGGAAGTCCAAGAAACTTCACACAGTAAACACATCCATTTTGGAAGGGATTTGTAATAGAAATAGAAAACCATGACATCCGTGAGTTTCATATTTCATTGCAACTCCGCAAAAGGGAGATAAAATAATCCTGCTTCAGAGAACACTCATAAAATTCCACATTTTCTAAAAGGGGGCAGCACAACTGCAGCAAAAAAAGAAAATCCAACCATAACTCTTCCCTCACAGCACTCCCTGTAAAACACCAACACATTAATCACCCCCTTCCATATCTTTGTGTAACATCATTCACCTCCACGAGCTCCTCCTCCTAAGACTTCATCCTCCAGGTAGTCATCAAAAGACAGAAAAACAAGGACTGCTTTGGCCAAATCAATGAGCCTCAGAGGTCACCAACACCAGCTCCCAAGCTAGCCTCCTCCAACACCAGCCTGAGCTCCACACCTTCCGCTTGCTGGCTTGTCCAACCAGCAAGAAACACACTACAAATGGCACCTTACAAAAGGCGCCCTACCAACATAAGACCTTCCAAAAAAGCCAAAAAAAAGTCCAGTTCAATCTTACCTTGCTCTGGAGAGCCCTCCACTCCACTCCACTCCCTGCAGGCTCTGCCACACACTGTGTTCTCTCTCTGCCTCGGTCCCAGGTGCAGGGGCTTTGCCAAGCAATTGAGCTCACCTGCACCCAGGGCACACCTGAGCTGTTGCCTTCTCCCCCCACCCCAACCTCCTCCCAGAGGACAAGCCACACAGCTTCACCTGCAAAAAGGGTAACTGGCTATCTCCAACCCTGCCTGAATTTCCATTTCCTGTAGGGGAACATGGACTTAGCCATAATCAGTTGCCCATCTTTCCCAAAATGGCACGGAAAAGTAGGATTTGGCAGCTGCTGGCCCCACAGGTGATACCTGATGGTTCCACCTTGCCACTGGCTCAAGCACACAGAACTGGCAGGTCCCCAAGGCTGACACTGCTCCCCAAAATATCCCACCCCCTTTGTCTGGGGATGCTAAGAAGGTGCAAGGGGTGGGGAGCATCTGGCAGCCAGTGGCTTATTATGGGGACAGATTTCTTTCCCCTTTTTAAACAGGAGAATGCCCAGCATCTTTTCTCTGGAGTACCAAGAGGGTACCAGGACAGCCAGGATGCCAATCCATCTTGAACAGATTTGCCTCAGACTCCATGACCCCCATTGCTGTTGGAGAGCTGCAGGGGTCCAGCAGCCACCCGCTCCAGCTCCAACGTGCACAGGGAGGGGGTTGCTGAGGCAACAGCACGCCTTATTCTACTGTTATTTAACCCATCTCACCCTGCCCCCGACCTGCCACTGCCGATGTGCGCAACTGAGGGTACAGCTTTTATTTGAATGGGATTTTGTAGCTGCTGGATTTATGGGATGTCCTCGACTACCTGCCCTTGCCAGCAGTTCTGGGATAGCGGGTTTGCAAAGCTCCAGGGCAGACAGCAGCTTCCCCAGCCTCCAGGTTGCCCTCTGCCAAGGGCAGGGCAAAGAGGTGAAAGAGTTTTATGAAAAATACAATTCTGAGGAATCATTCAAGACACGAGAGTTATTTAGTTTTGGGTTTGGTTTGGATTTTTTGGAGGAACATAAAATCACAGATTTTCAGACCAAAACCAAACTCCATCCCCAAGATGCTCTATTTTGCCATTTGGCACCACACTCACCTCAGGGCTGCTGAGGATAAGGGGCTGAAATGGGGTCGATCACCCCACAGCACAGTTCTTCCAAAAGCTGCTGTCCTTTTTGGGTGGGAAGTAAAATATTTATCTGGTTAGGAGATTTGCTGGTAGCCAAATCAAATTTTCTCACAAATCATGTGATTTGGGAAGCTGGTCTCCTTCCTAGAAAAGAAAAAGTAGAGGCTTGGTGGGTAAACCTCACTCTGGTCCCTGTTGGTTAAGCTAGTTTTTTAATAGGTGTTGTATCAACGCAGGTTTTGGTTTCATGGGTGGTGCTGAGGCTGGCATGCAGACTTCAGGGGGGCATGTCACACATCTCTTGCTGCCCTGCAGAGCTGCCTGAAGTAAATTATAGTGGGAATTTGTATACAAAAACCGAGGAAGCACATGAATGAGGTTCTGCTACATGTGGAATAACAATCTTTATGCTGTGGTATACTTAGGGGCAAGGGCTAGCAGGTCTGCACCACTGCAGAGAGCATGTCAAAGCCCACATGAAGCCTCTGAAAGCACCTGTGTAAAGAGGCAATTGATTTCTTGGCCAATACTGTTAGACACAATAAATTCACAGAAGCATCCATTTGGGTATGTTTTCAATTAAATATTGGGTTCCTCTGCAGTTTGTCGATCCCCACTGAACAGCCATTTGAGAGAAGCGCTCACTATCTCGAAGTCAGGGAAATCTTCCAAGTTCATAATAAAGAAATGTGGCCCTGTAGGATTTCCTGAACAGAATTATTCCAAGTAAAAGGACAAATCTGTGTTTTGCTTTGATTATTGTCAGCTCACCAGTAGAAACACTCATAAGATGATTAGCTGCCTTGAAATTTGGTCTTACAAGGACAGATAAAAACCTGTCTGTCCCTCTCAAGCTCAGAGCCTCATCTGTTATGCCCAGATGGAAAACCTCTCCCAGCCAGAAGAACAGCTTTACTCTGGAGACTTCAGGATCTGGAAGAAAGCATCTCTGAGAATCAGCAGAAGGACAGATGACAGAACTGCCTTTGTGGGTTTGACTCTAGCTGTGATGAATTATTTGTAATTTTTGTAGATGTAGTATGTATGTCATCACTTACCTCTATGAGAGCTTTCTACTTGACTGCAAAGCATGAAATAAAAGGGATATTAATGAAACTGGACTGAAGCAAAGGCAGAGCTCGGATACCAGCCTGCAGGACACCGAGTCACTGGGAGTTACTGGAAGGTGATCAGTGGAGAATACTCCCAGCCAAACCAGCAGTTCAGACTTCTGCAAGCGTTAACCGAGGGCAGTTGCAATGTGAGAGCCCATCCAAGAGAAATAAAGGCATGGAAATAATGTTCTTGGGGACTGGAAAAGGGTTCCAAAAGAAACAAGTCTACAAGATACTGGCTCATAATAGTAATTAAATCACTCTCACTGAAAAGCAGCTGATACACAGCAAAGAATTGGTCAAAACCCCAAGAGTTTAATCAGAAATAACTAGAAAGCCTTTTACCAGTTTCAGTGGAAGGGAGACAGCCTGAATGACCACAGATAACTCTAAACAAGGTTCTTCAGAAAAAAGTCTGAGAAGTATGTGGAGGAGACTGAAAATAAGAACGTTGAAGCTGCCCATGCCATAGCAGTACCTTGCCTGTGACCAGTCTGTTCACATCCAGCACTTCACACCAGCACTTGTCTCACTCTGCAAGATAACACATATTAATACCACTGACACCGTATCATCCTGAACACCCGAGTTTTATTTATACAAAAATCAGTGGTAAACCTAAGTTGCAACAAAGTTTCAGAAGGTCTCAAAAGTTCTAGGAATTCTGAGCATTTTACTAGTTGAACTAGCAATTCTGCAGTAAAAATAGCTTTGGGTTTCACTCTTCAATCTTACTTTTCCACATTGCTTTGAGCTTTCAAGGTGTTAAAGAGTTCAGCCTGCAATGTGCTTTGGGCTGCAGGCAGGGAATAAGTTTGTAAAATATTATGTGCCATTTCTGCAGAACATACGAGTCCTTCCCATAAACCACACTCCCTCATTTCTAGCAGAAGATGGTAATAAGCATACAGGAAGAACAAAATCTAACTGATGCTAATTTAAACAATCAAAAAGCAAATTATGACAGCAATTATGACAGCTCAGTGCTTGGCAACACCTTCACCTTTCCCAGGTGTCAGAGAAAAAGCTATTTTTACTGAAAAAAGATGATGGAACCCAAGGCTTATTTGGACATCTGTAGCAGAAATTGATTTAAGGGAATTTAAGCTTTGAAAATGGGGTTTGGAGGCAATTCATTGGGCTTTGTTTTTCTGAAAGAGGGGACGATTGCTTCGCATTCTTGGTTCAGGATCATTCTCTTCACTACAATGCCAGTCAGTCACATTTAAATATGTGCAATATGTACTTTTTTTACTCTCTGGACCTAGACATTAAATAGGCTTTAATTTCAGACTTTGGCATTGGACAAGATGAAAGTGGCACTTTCTCCTATTGGGCACATCAGAGCTCCCATTTTTTCCAAGCTTTTTTTCTTGCACAGTGTAGAGCAGAGAAAACTATTACCCAAACCACAACATTATTTCCCTGTTCCACTTCCATCTCTGCCAAGCCACAGTTTCATCTGCTACTACCAGTGTCCTTCCATTTGCAGTTGGTGACCACCAGTGCTAACCTAAGTCCAGCTCAGGTTTATTCTTCCACTGGCTCCATCATTCCCACTTAAGCCCCGTGCTCAGCCATGGCTGAAAGTTCCGTTCTCCCTGAGCATCTGCTGAGCACACCAAGTCGGTTAGGGCAGGAGTATGTCAGCTCCATGTGGCAGAAGCTCTTGATCCATTGTAATATTGAATTTCATTGTGCAGTCTTCAGTTATGTGACCCAGAATATTTGACCTGATGTCAGAGGGGGCCTCGGGCTATTGAGATATTTCCCCAGGGCACCCTGCCCTCTTTCTACCAGAGGAATCTGATCCAGCAACAGGAAAGAGTGAGATTTTTCAGCTGTCCTTATCCCCTGTGAAACAGTCTGTGCTATATGTGCCTAATGTAAGGTGTCCCTTATCCACTCACTTTCTCCTCTTTTCTTCTCTAGGTACTAATATCCTGCATTAATTTCTACTAATAGCCACGTAAGATACTGTGATAAATTAAGTTCTTGCACACACAATGTATTTTTCCTTTTTCATAGTATCTTTTACAGCCAACACCCCAGATGGGCTCTAGACTTGCAAGGTGCTAAACAGCTGATACCTCTCTCTCCACTGAAATCAAGGCCGCTCAAAGGCATGCAGCATTTTGCAGAAACAGACTGCATCTGTGGGATTTGCTTCATCCTTCACCAAAATCCAGACACCTCTGGGAGCAGAGAAGGGTAGATATTTAACACAAATAAACCGTAACACTTTAGGAGGGAGTGTAAACACAAACTACAGCAAGCATGGAATTAAAAGGAAAAAGTGAAAAAGAAGAGCAATAGCCCAACACATGCAAAATGTGGGATCTTCATTGTTTCATCAGGTTGTTACCTCGGCTGTACATCTCATTACAAAAGCAGGGTCTCCCACAGTAAACTGTGGGCAGTGTTAGCTTACAAACATCATTATCTAACCCTAAGACTTGCTAACTTCAGCAGCTGAAGGCTGGTAACCTCTCCCAAGCCACTCAGACGTTCACTGTCACCACTCAAGTCACATCACCACCCAGAGCAGCCAGTTTTCTATGGGAGCCTCCTGTGTAAGCATTGCTGTCTGTGGCGCCTCAACATCCACTTCAATATCCTGCGAAGAACTACAGGTGAAACAGGGAGATTATTCCCAATACCAAAACTCTCAGCAGTCAGGAGTTGATCCCCCAACTCCTATGCCTGTTATCCCTGTGTTTTCTACCTCTGCTGACTACCAAAGGTGAAATCCAGAATTCCACTGGCTTTAGGAGAGACAACAAAACTTTGGTGTAGGAAAAAGCCTTTCAAGTTTTCTTGCCATCTGTTTTCAAGTAGGGGGTTATTTTTAATGACTAAAGGGTCTTGAAGACAAAAAAGGGGTATCTGGGTATAGAATTATTACTCCTATTTTTTAAAAATCAGCATAGAAAAAAAGACTGGTCTTTTGAAGCTTTAGCAGCTCAGAGGTGAAAAACTCTCTTGAGTTTTTGCAGATGCCAAAGTAGGCCTGTTTTCTGCAAGAAGTCACCCTTGAATGGGTTTCTGCTCCTAAATGACACATATTTCCTGGATGCCTGGTCTATCTTCCCAGAGTCCCCTACACCAAGACATACAGGGACACGTCTCAGTTGAAGTGTTGTTATGGGGCTGTAGATGTAAATGATCCAAACATTCACATGTTGCTGATGGGAAAGTAATTTTTTGGCCTTTGCAATAGTGTGGGAAAGAGTGTCAGCTAGCAATTGTTTGATATAGCTCATTTGTCCATGTGGCATCTAGAAACGGTACTTCATTAGACTAGAAGTATACAAAAGAAATGCACAGCCTCAACACTGAGGATGAAGTCAGGATCTCCTCTGTTCTGATTCCAGCTCCAGCTGGGATGCTGTGCATGGGGTAACACTTTTAACCTCTCTGCATCCATTACCCCAGCTTTAAAAAAGGGGGAAAGCAGCAACAACCTTCCCTGCAAACTTGCTTTGTGAGAATTAAGGTTTGAAGGATGTTCTGAAGATTAAATATGGCCCCAACACACACACAAAACCATCACAGTTACTTAATATTGAATCGCATAATGGAGATAACTGCAGCTGCAGAGTCATTTGGAGAGTCCAGACAATGAGCACATCAATCGAGGCTGCTTCCTAAGGCAGACATCTAAATAAATGCTAATGAAGTCATTTCTACAACACCCCCAACCAATGGGGGTTGCACTACTTAAAAGTAATGACAGCCACAGGAACAGATTGTCCGTTAAAAAACAAGATAGAACATTGAAAAGCCAAAAAAGAAAGCAACAGTTTGTGCATTTCAGAGCTCTGAGAAACATTGTACCTTTGAGCCAGGCTTTTGTTCAAGGGAAAGCTTTCTTTTTTCAGCCCTCCCTTAATTTCACCGGCTGCTTTATCATTCATGCTTTTCGCTTGCCACGTACCCAGATGCTACAAGAATGGGCAAACTGTGGGCCTAACTGAAGTCTACTGACATCAAAAGGCTCCCATTGACTTTAACAGACATTTAACTAACCCTCTATAAATCACTGAAAGTCAGTGATTAAACAGACAGCCCCTTCTGAATAGTGGAGAGACTAACATAACGCCCTTGAAATTTAGTTCCTATATTAACTCCAACCCTGCATGCTTGGGGCCAAGTCTACATCTGCTTTATCTCATAACCTCCATGCTGAGAGTATTTCAAAGAGGAGGAGAAATAGTTTCTCCCCAAGCCAGGGGAGAACTTCTCTATTTGTGCCCCTATCAACTTTGCTATGTTTTCTGAGAATCGAGAGCATCCCACAGCAGTGCCAACCAGCTGATCCCCAGATCCTGATGTTAGACCATGTCCTGCGTGAGAGAGGGTATCTGGAAGCTGGTGGGTACCTTGAGGCAACCAATGGTGGAGGTTCATGGCACAGCCTCTGAATCCTGAACCTACTTTGTTAAGACAAGTAACTAATTGACCAGCTGGGTCTTCGCAGTTGCTCAAGGTGCACTAGTGTTCCAGCTCACAGAGCCTCTTCAGCATGCAGCTCACTCGTGCGCCTCACCTAATTACGTGGAAATTTTTTGTGGCACCACAAAGAACAGCACTGACGCACACCTCATCTCTGTGGGGTTGAAATGTGACTAAAGTCATATCTCGTGCTCCCCCTCTGAGCAGGCTGGGACAACCATCTTTCACTCATCTGTTAACACCTCTCAGCCAGTCACCAGTTCCTTTCTGCACAAAATGGCACTGGGCTGACAGGCTTGATGATCTGCAGATGTTCAGCCTTGACTCATAAGCCAGCTATCTCTAGAAAATTTTATGTCACTGAGACAGCAAAATGCTCAACTCACTAATGGGACACATAACTACTCCTGACCCCAGGCCATTCCTGAGTTATCTTTTTTTAATACTTACAGCTAAAACACTTTTATACAAAGTAAAAAAATGTGGATGCTGAAAAATACATAATATTTCAAAAGTCTTTTCTGAAGGAAAAAAAATCCCCCAAATGACCTCATCAAAAAAGTAAGGAAAAAAGCTACTAACCCATGTTACAGTGGCTGGGGATTGTGCTCGGTGTACCTGCCCCTTGGCATTTCTCCACTTCCAGATCACTCCCTTGAGACCCCTGGCAACTGGAAGACTTAGCAGCAGGCCCAGTGTAGTCCTGGGACTACACCAGTGCCAGGAGAGCCCTAGGATTGATGTGGCTCCAATCCCATTTTTTTTGCAAGCTCTGCAACATGTTATGAGAAGACCCCCAGTCTGACTGGGCTTGTCAGCATGAATTTTGCCCTTCAGATGGATGACAATGATTCCTAGGGTTTGCACCACTCTTTTACACTTCCCAAACATCTCTGGTTTGCAAAAAGCAAAGGGGAAAAACTGGGCTCTAGCAGCAGGGACAGACTCTGGGACAAATCAGTGAAGTTCCCATCAAGGAAGCAGAGCCAAAGCCTGCTGGAGACTAGGTGAGGACCAGGAATCACCATCCAGAGTGTTTTCTTTTCTTTAAAGCATTTCTTCCAGCAATTAAATTTTGCAAAATGTCCCATGTGTTTTCTTACCTTTCTCGGAGATCTGAAATCGTGGCCTTAGCTTTTAAATATATTATTAGCCCCGCCATAGTCCTAACATGAAGTCTAACAGATACACCACACTTGGTATTTGCCTAAACAAATGACACATCCTAAGGGCAGCACCAGTTTTACCCCGTAACCACTGCTATACCTTGATCGGATGAGTTCTTGGCCCTATAACTCTGAAGAGCCCCAGTCTATGCCTCAGAACAGCTTTGGTCCTCCTTACATTGACACTTCTCTTGAGTTTCACCACTGGTAGCAGATGCTTCTGTGCCAATAGCAGGTTCCCTGCTCAGCAGTGTCTCCTGATGCTCCTGAGGTCTGTTCCTGCCCTCCCTCTGTCCTGCACTACTTCTGAGCAACCCGAAACACTTCCCCTTTCCCAGCACAGCCATATCTCCAGATGGCTGTCCAGTACAGCGCAAGGCGGCGAGAGCCAGCCCAGACACTGTGACGGGCATGTAAGAGATTAGGCCAGTATTAGATTTCGGTCTTCCAGACATTCATATGAAGCGGCTTCTTCCGCTTTAAATACTTTCCTCTCAAATTTTTCAGCCAAGGGCTGTGTCCAGACTGTGACCAATACACTGCTGCACATCTTGAATGCAGTGGCTTAGAAAGAAGCCACATTCATAGCTGAAGTTCATGGACAGAGCTGCACAGCCATGACTTTCGTGTCATCCCCAACTGTAGCCGGCAGCTAGTTTTCTTTTATACAAGATTTCACGCCTGCATCTTCAGCCAAAAAGCTGTAGAGCAAGTTTGTGTTGTCATTCCTAGTCCTTTTCATGCTTTCTAAGTAGTCCTGACTACCAGTGCTGTGAGTTTTCAAGTTAGAATGATTCTTTCCCCATCTTTTCATTTATTTATTTTTTACAGTATTTTCACTTTTTTCAAAATTCACTTTACATTTCCTGCTCATGTGGTGATTTTGTTTTGTCCTACCACATCTCTCTCCTTAGCGCCCTTCACATTTCTATACGGGCTAGAAACTTAGTTATTTTGCTGCTTGCCCACCTCCTCTGCATCACTAATAGAAATGGCAAACAAAATTAAGTCTAATGTTTTAGAACCAAAACATGGAGAAAGCTGACCTCCCAATTCAACTCACATGATTTGAATCACACATGATTTGAATCACACACTATGTGATCAATTGATCATGTTGTTTTCTGCAGCTGCTAAAACCAAAAAATCAGCAAAATAACTTTTCCTATTCTCCATGAAAGGTTCCTAAAGAAACAAATATTTTCCAGTTGTATTTTTCACGGAAGCTGGGGAGCAACTTTTGGTGGGGTGAAAAATAATTCTTCAAAATTTACCTTTTTTTGGCAAAAAAATTTCTCCCTTTATAAAAAAAATCCAGTAAAGCATTCCTCCAGTAAATGAGATGCCATCTTCATCAGTCAAAGAGGGACAGCAGCCTGGCAAAGGGCATGAGCAGATTTGTGTCTGAAGCAGGTATAGAGAGAAGATGAAGTGTGTTCTACCTCACCATCCTACTCCTACAAACCCAAAACCCAGTATGCAGCACCCATTCCTAGTCCAGCCCAGCATGTGCCAGTGCTGCTGCCACTCATCACTGCTCACCACTAACAGCAGAGCTCAGTGTGCTTCTGAGGGAGGAGGGCAGTACAGTTGAGACCCCAGGAGCATCATGCCTTCTGGAGGATTCCGTCACCTCCTTGAGCTGCCAACCAGCAGGGCAACCTTCTCCAAGGAGAGTGAGACCCAGCAGAGATGCACCACATGCAAGGACCCTGAGCTCCACTCTCCTCCACCAGCCTGAAAATCTTTCAGGTCAAGCTTTGTCCTGAGGGACATCTTTCCCTCAGGTGAGGAAGAATGGCTGGAGACCACTCATGCCAGCAGGACAGAGCATGTGTTTTTCAGCCACAGTCGTCAGGTTAATATCCATTTAATCCACAACCTTTCTGTGCTGCAGAGAGGAAGCCACCATACCAGAAAAGACATGTACAGTGAGGCTGAATTCCTCCCTCAGCTGTACACCAGCAGCTTTATCACCTAAGGATTCAGGAGATAAAACTAGGAGGCAGAATTTTGTTCAGGTGTTGCCCATGTGATAGCCTCCAAACCTTTCTCTTGGCTTGCCCAACCAATGCTATTTGTTCTGCTGTGTAATTAAGGCAAACAATATGCAAATGTGCAGCAGTGAGCCCTCCCCAGAAGGCATCTCTAAAAGCTCAGCTATCTTTAACATCATTACAGCTAGGGTTTGGGAATAGCAAATCTGATGATTATCTGCAACAGCTCCTGTGCTCCACACAGATGCTGCTTCTGCTGCTCCCATCCAGTGCTCAGCTGTTCTTGCTGAGTGCCTGCAGAGCACAGAGGACTTCACTCCTTCCCTTCCAAAACTGCAGCTCTGTGGTGTTCAAGAAATACAATACGAGGGAATTCTCTTGCAACTTTTCCTGGTATTTTTCATAGTGGGTGAAAAATGTGCCCAGCTTCTCTGGAAGTACATGCAAGCTCAGCCCAGTTCTGGATAATATAGTCCAGTCCCAAAAAAGCATGGCACATCCCCAACTTCAGGAGCACTGCAGAGCATCAGATGAAGAATACATGCTGTACTTTCCCAGTACCAAGGACAAGTGGTCATATCATTATTATCTGAGGAAGAAAAAGATAAATGCTTGGAAAAGTTCCTAGGCAAAGTCTTTCTGTTCAAGCAGAGTGTCCCAGCCTCGCCATCCTGCCATTGTTTTGGACAAACACAGCTCGAGCAAGTGTCAGCGCAAGGTGCTGTGCAATCAGCCCCAGTGTTTGTGTACCTTTGGCAAATTTTAAATTGGGAGCAGCTGCTAGCAAACTAGCAGGGATATTTTATAGCTTGCTGACAATGCCAGATTCTGCAGATATTACAGTCTGTACTCAGTGGCATCTCTGGAGTATTCTGTTTTTACAAGCATTTCTCAACACACCACCAGGAATGCACGAGAACTGCTCACATTTACGCCATCTGGGATGGGGGATGGTTCATCCCCTTCCATAGTTGGCCCAGACATGCTCCCTGCACTGCAACCAGCCCATCAGCATGAGCTCGGAGGGGAAGTGCTGGTGTCTGGGAAGTGCTGGTGTCTGTCCCCACTGGGGGTTTTACAGTTGGTTCCGGGCACTGGCAGTGCATCTGTTATCAGACCTGGTACTCACTTGAGAAGTTATTTGTTTCATCAAGGGATGGTTTGCTTGTTTAGGAAAGGAGATTATAATATTCATTTCCCGGCAGAGATGAGAAGCCTCATCAATTGTTACTTAAGCAACTGAAGGTTTCTATTTGGATGAGGCTAAATAAGTGTAAAATTATAGAGGGGATTAAGACAGATTAAGGGGTGCCTGTTAGTCAGAAACGACTACTGGTGGGCTGGGAATTTTTCCAAGAGGCTAAACAAACTTGACTTGCAACACCACAGCAAGTATCTTCTGCTACCGTATCACTCTCTGTGCTTGGAGTCAGCAGCTCCTGCAATGGCTTAGAAATCTGCTGCCCGAGCTGCTGTCTGCAGGTCTGCATCTGATGACAGCTTTAGCAACCACACTCAGCTGTCTCTGCAAGTGAGACCATGTCAGTCCTTGCACCTGGCTGAAGGGTTTCACCCAGAAGTGAATGGAGATGTGCCTCAAACCCTGCACACTATCGGGTCTGGCGCTGCTGTGAACTATCACTTTCAGCAACTTCACTGCCCACAGGTCCTTATCACACATCCACCACCTCTAGGACAACATTCAATTTTTTTAACAAAAGTTAGCATCTTCCTGAAAAAAAAGTATCAAATCCCTTCTCAATGTGCTATTGCAATGGCATTGCTACATTCCTTTAAAGGGATGGTGTGCTAGTGTGAAGTAAATTTTATCAACATAGTTTCTCATTCTTTATCACTTGAACTCATTTTAGGAGGTCTGGACAAGGGTCTCAGGACTGTCATCCCTTAGGCATAAGATAATGCCACCTCTTTCACCCATCACAAAGCCTCGACACCATATTTCTTAGACCTCACATGTCTCAAGGGTGGCAGCAAACCAGGAAGTGCAAAGACTCTGCACACTGCCAGGGAATAATATTTCATTACAAAACAAAAAACCTCAGCATTTTATTTCCTTTCCCTCAATTCACTTGAACATTGTGCAACAGACAACTATTTAAGACCAGATAACATATGAGCTGCTGTTTCAGATTGCAAAACAACACTAGATTACCTCTGGATTGGATGTTATGAAGCAGACTTTGCTTACTTTTTGAAAGAATTAGGAAAAATATTATGCTAGAGAGTATTTTGAAGGTCCTTGGACTTCTGGTTGTGTAACAACCAAAACTTCTCTTGAGTCATTATACCCTTCTCTTGTTAAGTTCTCATTTGTTTTCACACATATGACATATTAGCTTCCTACATCAGCGGGTAGGAGGATCATACCTGCTTTATAATCCTTTATAATGCTGCTTCTCCTTCCCTCAAATAATTTCTTCCAAAAAAAACTTTTCAGGTAATCAGAGTCTGCCCACGGAACTAAAGAGAATCGCTGTCTCCTGGCAATGATGGATTGCCTGTATTTTAGGAATGCTAAAAAAATCAGGGAGTGTATTTACTGAACTGAACAAATCTGTAGCTGGAATCCTCCTCTTGATACTGCACACAGTGCCTGTGTTGAACAGAAACCTAACACCACAAAGTGAAATTCAGAATAAAGGGCAAATTTTTCCCAGTTTTTAGGAGAAACTGAATTGTGATTCATTTGATCCTTTTTCTTACCTGTTTGGATAGCTTCCCACAATTTCTCCGTCTCATATACACTCCTTTTTTCCTCTGATAGTCCCCTCAGACTATTCCAGAAGCATCCATCTAGATGTCCCTTGAAATAAGCACAACTGACTGACCCTCACCTGCTATGTGCACAAGGGTCATACACAAAGATACATTTACAACATGAACCCTTTTCGCCAAGCACAGCTCTCCTTTCAGAATAGGACAGCACATTTGCAGATGTTTGCCTTTCCTTCAGCTGTCTTAAAACCTGTTGTTTTGCTTCCCAAGCAAACCAGACTATTCTGTGTTGCAGCCCTGAGCTCATGGTTACAAATCCTTCTGCAAATTTTGGATTCACCATATTACATCAGTAAGAATTCATGCTGATGGTCCAAATCCTTGCAAGCCTTGGAGCGGCCTCATCTTCCCACATGTTCTTCTTACCCCCAGATCAAAAAGTAATTAGAAGACAGGAAAGTGCAAGCCTCATGCCTAAGCTTTGATAAATCTTCTGTTCAAAAAATTGTGGAGCAAGATCCCAGCACCCTCAGAGGTTTCATCCTGACACTGAAAGCATTTAAGTGGCAGGAGGGTGAGCCCACAGAGCACTGGGGGGATGTCTGGAGCACTGCAGTCGGCTGCTGCTTTCTCTCTGCCTTGGCGAGACAGACCAGCACGTCCCATTGTCTGCTGGGACCACAGAAATGTTCATCCTGCCACGCAGCACATCCCACTCCATGCTGGTTTTGGAAGTTGCCAGCGAAATAGAGGAAACCCATGCTAAAAAACAAACTTATGCCACCCAGTAAGAGAAAATTAACAATTTCCCTAGGGATGTAGCTCAGAGGGGACCTAGCATTGTATAGATAATAGGGAGAAACAAATGGCAAACCACAGTTTAGCCCATAACATCCTTTCCAAGATGGACTAAGCATTTACACTGGTGCACACCAACCCCCCTTTGGCAGTTGGCAGTAAATAAGAAGCAATTGCAATAGCCCTGTGCCCTTTTGAATGTAGAGCTAGATCACTATGTACTAAGAGAATTGTACCACCCATTGCCAGTTAATCCTGCTTTAAGGGCCCTACAAAGAAGAATTCCTATGAACTAATGAGAAACTTATACTAAGAAAGAGGCTGTTTTGTAAAGGGGCAGTTACACTCTGAGGGGAAGCAGGAAAACAGACATGGGATTGCTAGAAGCTTTGTGCTGCCTGTGGGTGCTTTGAGTCATATTTTCACATTTTTATAATTATCACATAAGGCATAATGTCACACAAACCAGGAGACGTCAGCTCTGTGCAGAGCCAAATCGAACATGGGCAGGCACTGCACGCTTCCCGCGGGGCCAGCCCAGCCCCAGGCTGTCCTTCCTGGTCCCATCCCTTGAACAACAACCATGGCCCCCTGCACCCCATGCCACCCACCAGGCAACACAGCCCTGCCTGGTGCAGAGCTGCTCCTGCCCTCATGACTGCGCTCATCGGCAGGGGATAAACCCCTTATGCTGCATCCAGTGGGTTTAAATGAGGTGTCAGAGCCTTAGGTGGGTCACAGGCTCTTTTGGATGCTCACCAGCCTGCAATCAAGGTTTCCAAGCCAGGCACGTGTGCTCTGAGCTTTCTGAATTGAAAGAGTCCAAACATAGCCAGTCTCTGCCCTGCCGGGTCTGGCCAGCACCCTGTCCTCAGGGCACACGCTCGTCCTGGCAGGACCCCCATACCCTACTTTTATGCCTGTCTCCAGGGACAACACATGCCCCTTCCCAAGACACCAGTCTTGTGAAATCCCAAAGATGCTAATTGTCCTTCTCAGGGATATAGGACACATGTCACACAAACACTTTGCAAAAGGTTAATTTTTAAAAAAGCCCTCTCTTCCCCACCCTCAGCTATCATAAGAATGTGTTGCCATTCAGATCAGCCAGACAATGCCTGTCAGCCTTGCCTTACTTTCCTAGCCACTCCCATCAGCTGTGTCCTTTCAGGGCTCCAGGCTCCCTCTCCTGAGGTTCTCTCCCCAGGGCACGCCTCTGGCCCTGTGTTCCCCCATTCAGGGATGTTCTGTTCTGCACTCCCTCTTCCCAGTTCAGACAGCTTCCTTGACATTCCCTTTTCTCTGCTGCAGCACAGGCCAGCAGCTCCCTCCGCAATCAGTGGTTTCTTTGAGATAGGACAGATAACATGAGACTGGGACTTCATATATCCTGGGAGATTTGCTCCGGGCTCATGACAGAGAACAATAGTTCCAACTCCATAGAGTACCTGTGATCTGGTCCTCCCCAGTCTGATGAGGCAACCTACACACAACCTCTTTGGCTCCAGCATCCTAACACAGGCATGTTCCTATCATGAAGTTTATTCACACAGCACTTACAGTTATGTTTTTCCATATTAAAAGGGCATCCATGCGCTTCTCATCCTCACAAGTGATCCCAACAAGTCAACCTTTGCTCTGCTATCAGAACTAGTTGGCTGAAATTCACTCTATAAAAGAAAGCCTGTGGCAGTATGCAATTGGGTTTAGCCATGACTGGCAAAATGCAGCAACATTGAGAGAGTTTTGCAGCAGATCCTGTTGAGAGTAGAAATTACCCCCGAGAGAGAGCTTCCTCCACAAATCCATGAAAGTGTCTTTGTTTCTTCAGAACCAAAAGGTGGTGTTCTTCCCCCACCAACTTAACCTGCAAGATACTTTGCCAAGCCAGACAAAATTACAGTGCCTTAGTACTGTGAGGCAAGGATGAACAAGAGGGAGGAATGAAGTTTCTTCTTTTCCCTCCTATAGGAAAGTATTATACCAGTAGCCAGCTGCGCTGGTCAGGGGGCTCTTCCAGAAGAACTGGCATGCTCTACTCTTACTAGACTAAACAGGTTGTTGGGCTTCTCCATCCAAAGCTTCTTTACAGAAAAGCTGCACAAAGTAAATATATTCCTTCCGAGGCCAAAAATCCTTCTAATGCCAACTTTCAGTTCAGAGCATATGTCCACGGCTGGGCTACAGAGCCCCCAAGGAGCAGAGAGTTTGCACGGGCCAGGTGTCCCCGTCTGTGTCCCCTGCAGCAGCCCGGGCTGGAGGCAGCTGGAGGAGGCTGGTGGGGTCAGACAGCAGCACACCAATGAACTGAGAAGCACCAGAAAAAATTCCTCACTGTGGAGATGGGAATAGAACCACTATGCAATCAGGGGCATTTTAGTCACTTAGTGTGTAGCCAAAGAGTTGTTGCTTAACCTTGGGTAAGTGGTTTAAATTTTTAAAAGGAAGGGTTGAACAGCACAGCAGGTCTCTGAAGAAATCTCCTCTATTACTGGCTCTGGGATGGAGTGTCCTTTGTCAGACAGAGAACGAAAATGTGACCTATTATTAGACATACATTAGAGAAAGAAATGGGATTTAACACTGCTAAGGTTGCTTCTAACTGTGAAGCAGGAAAAAGCTCGAGGCCGAGTTAGGACCCCTCCTCTTGCACCGTGTGGACTGATGAAGATTGACTTAGGAACTTCTCCCTGTTCCTCAGGTCCTTCAACACAACAATCATTGCTGCTTGCAAAGTGCTGTGCACTATCCAGAGAGGCAGCATAAACACCAAAGCAGAATTCTCTCACTTCAGAGAACCCAAAATTTCACGTGACCCCAAGTTGGGAGTGAATTGTAAGGAAATCCATCTCAGTGCAGATAAAACAAAGAAGCCAGTTCATTCACAGGACACATACAAAGGGAAAAAGCCAGCAGTCTGTACACCAGTCTCTTTTTTGCTGCTTTTAAGAAACTTGCAGCATCAGGCAAAATTGGAGCTTTAACCCAATTGCAATGAAATCGCCTTTCACAAAAAAAATCTCTGCCTGCATCTGAACTCTGCCTGCATCTGGTAGCTGAGAACATTGCCAAGGCTTTAACCCTCCAGTATTAACAGAAAGATATATTGATGAGTGTCTCTCTGGCAAAGGAAACCAAATGGTGTTTTTAACTTCAGTGGATTCTTTACAGATTTTCAATTCCTTAGCAAGGCTGTTGCTCCAGACTGGGGTGTAATTGAGATGCATTAGCCACTCACTAAAAAACTTTCCCAGGAACACGTGTGCACACACAGACTATGCATTCAGATATAAATACATACCATACCTGCACATGCATTAAGCTGCTGTTCATGGGCTGTCTGGACATTCCCAGTGCCAGCTCGGCTGCTCAGTTAATCGCAGCACGCAACACTGCCAGCTCAGCATGACAAATAAGGCAAACACACCAAACCAGCTCATCTCTGCTGGATATCTGAACACAGCCCCAAAAAGCAGAAGAGGGTCTTTTAAACACCAGTCCTCATGGAAGACAAGGACACTGAGTGTTTTCACTCCAAGAAGGTTGGTGAACCTCTTAAAATCAACTAATCTGCAACAAGCACAGCAACTTGCTGATGAACTGCCCACCCCACCTCTTTGTTCTGTACTGTCTCTTCACTGGAACAAGCCACCATCTATGCCCAGCACAGCAGAAAATCTCCCTCCAAAATCTTCCACGTTCCTTTATTATATTAATCTTGACAAAAGGCCAAATTCCATAAGTATAGATTGATCCTATTTATAGTGTAGGATCTATTGGGATGAGGAAAGTGTATCTTTGAAGGGTTTCAGTTGCATAAGGACCTGAAGCCATACCATTGATCTGAGCACACCTTAGCTCTGAAGGGCTGGCATGCTATCAGGATGCAGCTTCTGAAACTGATTAACTGTGGATTTTAAAGCACAGACCTCATACAGAAAATGGCTGTTCCGTGAAAGCAGGGTTTTCTTACAGACTAGAAGACACTAGGGTCAGCTATACTTGAAACCTTATAATATTAAAGACCAACTTTATTCTTTCTTTTAGCCTAGGTCAAGTAAATGGGTTATATTATAAGTCTCCAGTCAGAGGCAGACTGGGGTATTAACCCACCTTTTGAGAGTCCTATAGTGAGAAGAAAAATCATATCCTCCTCTTATCAAAAAGAGAGTGTAACACAAGATGTGCCAAGGATTACTTCCATCAATGAATTGTGAAGACTTTACAAGAGCTAAGCATCTACACCACACAGCATCCACCTCTGTCCATCTGCAGCAGAGAGAACAAATACACAGAAAAGGAAACTGAGGCACAAAAATCTTATGATTACAGTCTGAAAACATAATCCTGTAACCAAACCAGTATGGCAACCTAATGACTTGTGTGCAAGGAAGGTCTCTTCAGTAGGAGAAATTATACCCTTTCCTGGAGAAAAGGAAAAAATTCACTCTTAAAGGAACCAAAGCTTTTTGGACACAGAAATAAACAGTTTACACCTTATAACTGACAAAACCTCACACATCTGAACAGAAAAGCCAATTCAAATGTTGCAGAAATGGTAAAACTGATAAAGATGGAAAATTTTATCAGCTTTGTAAAACAGTCGTGGCCAAAACATTAATTCAAACTTTCAAATGTTTAGTTGAAACATCCTTCAGAGGTCCTCAACATTTTGCTGTCTATTAGTTAAGGTCTATCATTTTATTTCATTTATATTGTCTCCCCCCACACACTCCTTTTGATGAATTGCTAGCATTGCTTTGAGTTTGGCATATGATGAAGTTTTACACAGCCAAATGTCTTCAGCTTAATTTGAAGGTGTTTTATATGGACATTCAGCCACCAACTCACTTGCTCTTCAAAGAGGAGAGAAATTGGAGGTCGAACTGGCTTATTTAGAGAGGAAATAGCTTATTCTGAATCAGCCAGTGAAGTGACCATTTTGACTACCTTGATGTAAAATAACAGGATTTGGCCTGGTCATTATTTTTCCACTAAGCATTTCACAGAAGCCAAGGAAAGCAGTAGTTATATCAACTTGAGACAACTATCAGGTCACTAGGCATCTTTCCGTTCCTGGTCTCTAAAGAACTGCAGGCTTGGAAGATCCCCGGTGCAGGCAGTACAGCTGCAGGCATCTGATGTGCATGTGCTGTGCTAGCCTCGGTGCAGGCATCTGCACAAGTGAAGAAAGAAACTTGTCTTTCAGAGGAAATATCAGAGAAACCAAGAAAGAGGTTGAAAAACTGCAAAAGTAATCTCTCAGTGTTCGGGGTCTTTACTTCAGCTGTTAAGTGCTGTTACCTCACACGGTGCACCTACTCCCTTATGTGATATATCTTAAAGTCATATGTACAGAATCTTCCAATGAAAAGCAAACCTACAGTGTATTATTCCCTCTGGAGCCAGTATGACTTCAGAGAAGTCAGGATGCTGTTTTCCTTGCTGCATGTCCAACCCTTACCTGGGACCAGGACATGACAGCTTCTCCAAATTTCACAGAAGCTCAGGTCTGCCTGCTCCAAAAACACACCCCTGCCCCACTCCCTGCACGCCTGATTTCCCCTGACCTCAAGAACAATGGAGCCTGCGGGACACAGCTGAACCATTTGGACCTTATCCCATAGAGGGCAATAATTCTTCAACCCATTAATTAGGTGCATTTGTTACTGGAGATGATAGTAAAGTTATTAAAGTTGATGAAATAGAAAAAGAAAACCTATACAATCAAGAGTTACTTGCCCAGCCCTCACTTTTGCAGTCTGAGCACTGCAGACGCTGAGCCTGGCAGTCTAGCAGAGGTCGGGTCTGCAGTGAAATGCCCTCTCCCACACAGAAGCCAAATCTCATCATCACAGCCTGAAGGGAGTAGGAGTATGGACAGTCTGACTTGAACTAAACTTTGGAAACCTGAGAAGATTGCACAGGATTAGTCAGTGGGTAACACAAAACCCAAAAGCCACAATTACCAGCCAAGCAGCAGCCACTCTGCCCAAATTGCTCTCAGCCATCCCAGCCATTGTATTTGTGGGAAACGCCAAACAGAGAGCACCCCACAAGGCAGCTCCTGGCTGGCTCTGCGCAGGAAAAGGAATACATGTGTGTTCAGCATTGGCACCTCTTGAAATACGTGTCAGAAAACCCACTGGGTGGGCAGTGGAGCAAGGAGGGAGAGGGGTCTGACATACACTCGGTTAAAAACCTTTAGTGAAGGGGAAGGGAAACCAGCCCACGTCTGTGCCTATTCCTGGATATTAAAGAGCCTTTTGGCATCTGAGATATTAGGGATCACACTTGTTTGACACACAAGAGATGCTTTGAAATGGCTACAGCCTTTTTATTCACATAAATTCCCTCTGAGTTGCTTTTTCTTCACTTTGGGCAGAAGTTTACACCAAGGTTTTATTTGGCTTCAGGACAAACATGATGCTTTGCAGGAAGGCACTGTCAAACAGACCCCTCTCCTAGACAAGTAATTATGAGAACAAATAGCTCCTTCTTAACCCACAGGGGAGTCTGCCAGCCCCTCTCTCTGCTATTCTCAGCTTCCTGGCTTATAAAGGGTTATGTACAATCTAAATGAATGGCTTGTCCCTCTCCAGCTGGTTGGGAAGCTGAACAGATTTCAGCTGGCAGCAGGGCAGAGCTGTGCTGTGGATACTCACTGCAGGTTACCCTCTAACAGTAACAGGAGACATCCTATGCCCTCCCAAACAGGACTCAGGCAAGTGTGGAGTGGCATTGAAGCATTGCAGGGCAGGTTTAGAAGCGTCAGGTGCTCAACAAGAAACCAAACAAGGGAGTGCCTGCCCTGAAGACCCTACAGACTGAATGCAAGATAGTGCTACAGGCAAAAATAAATATGCAGACATATTTTTAAGCAGTAGGATAAACATTTGGATAGAATGCTGTGAGCTAGAAGGCTGCTGCAATGCCAGACCGGGGTGCAGTGGTCGAAGCATGGGGAAGTCCTGGAAGAAGGAACAGCTCTCGGAAGCCCTGTGGCAGTCTGTCTCTGAGTGCAGTTCAAGAAAGTACTTTCCAGCTGTGATCGCTAAGCCCAGCTCTTAACTTTAGTTTTGACTAAGTGGTGCAATGTTTTAGATTTTCTGTGAAATCTCTGAATTTTCTACTTGTTTCCATAAATCCATATGGAATGTCCCTAATGCTTCAATTTTAACTATAGTTCTATTATTGCTTTTGTCAAACAGCCCTGACCTTTATCTTGCTTACCTGAGGAGAGTCAGCATAGGTCAAAACCCACTGGATTTGTGAGGGTTCAGTGTTAAAACATGAAGTGTTGCCAGCTCCATAGATCCACAGAAGGATAGCCAAAACCAGTGCAAAAGATGTTGTATCCTTACATTTCAGACTGAATGGAACTTCACAAACCAAGATTTCAAAAAAAGTATCTACAACCTGCAGTGAGATTAGATAGCCCACGTCATGTTGGGGGAAATCAGCAGGACAGGGAGAACCGGTTCTTCATATTACAAGGTACATCCAGTGTTGGGTGAGGCATCTTCTATCAGGTTTGAATTTGGGGTCTTGCACTGCTTTATAGATGACTCTGAAATCCCTACCTGCACTGAGCACTAGTTATAAGTGGTGTCAACAAAGGCAAAGGCAGTTCTTAAGAAATAATGTGTAATCTGATGTCAGTGAAACTATCATAGCCTGGCCCTTTGCTTTTATTGGCCAGCAAGGGTGAAAAAAAGGTGCTGATGTTCAAAGAGAGCATCTTAGATTCAGTAGGGAAAAAAGTAAATCACACAGCAGCCATTCATTAGGGGAGTTAAAAGTCTTCCTCAGAGCTGTATTACTCCTCAGAGAGCAAATGATCACATGTTTTCAGAGGTATCTAATGAATTCTCTATTTTTGTGCTCTTTCTAACTCTGCTACCTGGAATGCCCTTTTTTGCCCACAAGAAAAACCATGGCTGGATACTGAGAGAGAATGGATGAAAAAATGGATGAAAAAAAGAGGCATCATTTCAGGGGAGCATCCAACAGTTCAGTTGTTTCTCATAACAGACCTCAACTATCAGGAGTTCATCTAACCATACCTGTATAGATGCCCAGAGTATTCCTCCCAGGAGCACCAGGATACATATTTCTGTTCCAGCAATGAGCCACAGTAGTTCATCCTCAAATAGCCATCAGCTTCATATGTTTTATACCTGATGCACATGCAGGAGACTTTTCTGAGATTTCCAGCCAGTCTTACTTGCAAAATATCTCAAGATTCTCTCTTCCCATAACAGCTAAGGCTTCTCACAGAGCATCCCTGTCTGTGGCCTCTGGCGCAGAACAGCACAAGTAGAAAAGATGTGAGCAGAGACAGGACCATCTTCAAATTAGATATACAATGGAGAGATAACAGGGTGAATGGGAGTGCAGGAAGAGAGGGAGAGGAGTTGTGTCTTCTTACACTCAGTGGCTTGCCAAACAACATGAAGGCTTAGCAAGGCATGCCTTATGATCCCACTCTTGATCAGAGCAAAACTCATATCCAGCCTTGGAAAGAGGACAGCATCCAAAAACATGAAACTAGGCTTGTGTCTTTCACACTTGCTTACTGAACTTTAGTCACAATTTTACAGGCCTTATTTCTAGAAAAAAAGGGGAGATCTCTCATCTTTCTTTGCATGAAGATTGCACAAGAATGGGGGGAAAATCCTTCAACCTTTCAAGATCTAGTTTGCAAATAACCTTTCCATCTGAGAAGCTCTAGATGAGTAAATATTAGTAATAATGTCCCTGCCTTGGTCAGAAGAAAATGAAAAGGTGGGAGGACAAAATGAACCCTTGTGTTGAAATTATTGAAAGTTTTTGCCTCTACCTTGCAGTCCAACACACACATCTTGGCATGCACACAGCACCCAGACAAGCACTCTTGCTCCCCATTTTCTTCCTGATGAGACCACTTATGGGCAGTGGAGCAGGATGGATTCAGGAGGAGGATGGAGAGGTATGCTGTTCATACACCCCATCTCCATCGCTGGAAAGAGCTTGTCACATGTTAAAAAACAAGAGCACATTCCACTGGTGCAATCAAAAAAACATTGACCTCATTGGGACCTAACATTGGTGTTATTATGATGTTGGGGTGAGAAATGTCTATTTATCCTTCTTTCATTTCTTGTTAAAAAGCATAGCCCATGTCAGAGCTGAGGAGAGCTGCAACACAGAGGAGACATTATTCTCAGCGTTGGATTAAGATCAGTATTTTAATGAAAGCACTTATTAGCCCCAGCTGGGGCTCAATTTTCCAGTGAGTTGGGAAAAAAATATATATATTGCCCTGGCCATTCTTCTCTGGGGATTGTACAGAGACATCTGAGAGTATCAATTACTGATCATAATACTCTATTGGAAACGAACAGCTGGGGCAAAGCCGCTGGCTGGATTTGCTTTACATTTTAAAGTATAGTTCTTGGCTATATGGTGTCCATTTTTTTCCCACTCTGGGATCCCAACTGCTCTCAATGGGCTCCAGTAACCCTGCCCTTGCCACCCTCTCACACCAGTGCCACCTTGCCAACCATCAGAGGAGGCTCAGCTGTGTAGAGACCACAGCAGGCCTTGGGCTGCCAAACATGTGGAGCTGAGCACAGCCTCAGAGGTCCCCCTACGGGCTACCTGCAGGCCTTAGGGAGAGAGATGATCTGTGGATCATCTCCCAAAAGCCACAGCAACCTCTGGGCCATTCACATGCCAACACAGGTTATTGCTCATGGAAGTGGAAGATGTGACAGTGTACTTCCTGACTACAGACCGCCCCCACCCCGAGCCTTAACTCTGAATTCATATTTGTCTGGTACACCCTTAGGGGAGGACGGAGGGTTGCTCAGGGGTTAAAAGCCCAGGTCTGCTGCAGCCCTGCACACCCTGCCACAGCACCGCAGTGATTCCTGCACTCCAATGGAAGGGTGTCCTATCACCCACGCAGGGCAAGGCCAACAAAGGGAACCCACTCCCACCCATGTCAGTAACTTGGTTTTCAGAAAAGTACTGTGTGGGAAGGGGGAAGTGAAACATTGTTCAGCCTGTTGAGCATATGGGTATCCTCCTTCTTCCTGCAGGTATGGGGTGGAGGAATGGCTACACAGACAAAAGGTTATTCCTGGAGAACCCAGATTATAACGTGCCCTCTTTAAATGTTTATACCATTTGGCAATTTAGACACCCAGGCCCCATCAAAACAGGCTTAGAAAGATTTGTAGCTTAATGCAGTGATGAAAGGAAGGTGAGTGTGCAAGGATGAAGGGTGCAATCGTGCAGAGGTGTCTGCATGTCTTTGTGCATATGGAGAGCTTTGCACTAGACATATGGAAGAAAACAGACCCTGAGCTTGCAGTGTGATGTCATCTCAACACCTTGTACAATAGTTGATCCAGAAATGGATTAAATCAGAGCAGAGCTTCAAGAAGCTGTTATTTAAATTTAAACATCATAAAATGCACAAGAGGTTCATAATGAGGGGCAGATCTCTGCCTGGCTTCAGCAAAGAGGGTGTGGAGACCTGCATGTGTGATGTTACATTCACAAAAGCACTGGCATGAAATGGCCAACAGCAGCAGGCGTGTGGGTGGGATGTGTGCAGAGCCATCAGCCTTTCTCTTATGGCCCCCAAGGGTGAAAAGGGTGGCAGAACTTCACTCCTGCCCTGAGGGATGGAGCAAGGGCTGGAGGGAGATACACAGATGTGTGCCAGCAATTTCTGGAAGAGTTTAAAGCTGCCTTCATGTGAACAGCTGCACTGAACTATAATGGATGGTCACTCTCAAAGGCAAACTGTAAATTTCCAACAAAACAGGCTCTGTGTGTGTGTGTGTGTGTGTGTGAGAGAGAGAGAGAGAGAGAAAGAGAGAGAGGGGGGTTTGAGGCTGAAGGGGGAATGGGAGCGAAGCCCACTCCAGCAGTTGCCAGGTTGAAGGTTTCACATTCTTTCAGTTGTAGTGGCTGGAGTTATTTTTCTTCATTTCCAATTTCAGATCTGGGTGGATTTTATCAGATCATCACATCAATAAAATGCTCTGTCTGGGAACCTGTTCTCTAAATGCCATGGAAAAAACCATCAGACTGCAGGAGATGGTCCCTAGCTAGCCCAGGATCAGGTAGCTCATGAGATTCACAAGGAAGCAAAGGAAATCACAGGTATGTTGGCCTTGAGAGTTATGCTACTGCATAACCAGTTCACCCCAGCTGAACTGAGTCTTTGATTCTTAGCTGGAAACAGAAGAGAATATGCATGACAGCCAAACCTTGAAGGCCTTTCCTACCTTTTAAAAGAACAACAAATCCTCATTACTGGCCCTACGCTATCTTCACAACCTTGTGATAGCACAGGGGCTGAAGAGGCACCTCTTCAGCAGACCATAACTCCAGCCACTCTAACACATGACAAATTACATCTCCCACAAGCACCCTCCAGCCAGGGACACAGAGCAGTGCCCACAGCTGCTCCAAACCCAAAGGCAGATGCTAACCGTCATCTCCTGGAAATAAGCAAGGAGCACCTGAAAAGAAACTGAGTCTGAGCATCACACAGACTAGCCATTCAGCTCAGGCCTGTCCCATTAGATTTGGTTGACAAAAGAATCCAACGTGCACATTTATAATTTGCCAAAAAAAAAAAAAAAAGAGAGAGAGAGAAAAAGGGGGAAAAAAAAGCAAGAAAAGCTTTCCCTTTTGAATGGACAGTTTCTGTGGCCCAGCCTCCCTCCTCGTCAGCAGACAGGGTGGAATTCCCAGGCTATGGGGGAGATCTCCTGGGGCTGATCATGTTCTTAAAGGCATGTTCCCAATCAAGAAGGCTGGGATGAGGCATAATAATTGCATAGGCTTCCTGACAACTGGCTTAATATCCCTCAAGACTGCTTTAACCTAGTTTTTCATTCTGCTTTCACATCAAAAAATAAAGATCTGTCTATATCTTGATATACTGCAAATCAGGAAATGGAGGCGTATGGTATATCTCATCCTCCCCTGCCTGGAGTTCTTTAAGGCACACTGCCAAGGCAGAGCTGCTTTTGCTTTTGCAGACACTTCCACTGTGTCAGCAAAGCTGTGCCGATTAAACACTGGTGAGAAAGAGAAAGTAGTGGCCTGTTGAAGGTCTGAGATTCAGGAGCTATCTAATCCTGTGCTGGCACAGGCTTTTACATCCTTGAAATTCATGGATTAGTATCATTACTAGCCTACACTACACACCTATTGGTCTTTAAAGACAAATGAGGATGGAAAGCTTTATAGGCTCCAGGCCGTAGTCAACTGTAATTATTATTAACACAAGGATACTGGAAAATGTGCCTATATTATTGGACAAGTGCCAATCTTGTACTCACCTTGGAAGCCTATGGAGCACCTTGAGGCAGTCCTGAGATCTAGAGGCACAGGCTGGTATTTCCCCTTCCAGCTGAGCTCAGGCTGTCGACCTTCTGGCAGACAATCCCAAGAGGCGCTGGGAAAGACCCCAGACACCTGTGTCTGCCTAATATTGTACATGTGCTGTCACTGCAAGTCCAGATGGGCGAGACAGAGGTTATCAGCTCCAAGCCGGCCGCAGAACCTGCCTGCAGCAGATATCCGTGCTGCGAAGGACACTTAAAAGCAGAGGGCAGACCCACAGCTCCATCCCAGGGGCCCAGCTGGGTAAATCCCAGGGAGCACCCAGAGATAAATAATGCAGTCTGACCACAAACCCACACAACACCATAGGTGCAGACACGCTAGTCTGGCTTACTTGCAGAAACACCGGGCTTTTCTGGTCCACAGGAATAGGGTAAGCCTTTTCTGTAGGGACAGCCATCAGCCCCCACTTTGACATTAGTACAGACCATGCTGGACCGGTGTCAGAAGAAGTGAGCTGGTTGCTGTGAAGTTATCTTTAGACTGTGCTACACATGACTATAGAGGGACTGTAATTGTAACTGGCCTTCCTCATTACAAATGCTTTTAATCCTGTAATAAATTAATGCTCTACAGACCAAGACACAATTATTTTACATTGAATGCTGCTAGTTTGGACTCTCAATTCCAGCTTTAAAAGTATAGATATCTAGCAGCAGTGTGAAAAGCTAGCTCTGAGGTCTGTAATATCACACACCTTATAAGTGGACTGCAAATGTACCCCCAAACGCTACACATCATCATCATCACAAGTCACTATATTTGATAGGTTGCCTTCCATTACTAAGCTGGCCTAGCATGGCAGATATGTCTGTATGACAAGTCATGTTTGATGTCGTGCCTTTGTGACACAATAAGGCACTTTCAAAGTCCAAAGTATCAATTTTGTCCTAAAGAATAAAAAAAAAATAAAGGAGAAGTAGATGAATTAAATTATGAGACTTAGGGACATGAATTGTGCCTCTGAGCCATCCTGCTGCATACTAATGCTCTTCAGTCAAGCACGATCCCATATAAAGCCACACCTCGTCTGGCTCAAGCAACCATGCAAGCCCCAAACTTCCCTTGGCTCCCTTAGATCCAAGGTGGGAGGAAACAGAGTCCCTTAAAACACTTGGGACCAATTCCCAGGTTTCTTACCCATTCTGAGCTCAGTTCTTACTCTCGCTGCAGGTAGTGGCAGCTTTACCTGAGCTAATAGCACCAGTGTCCAGACTTCGACTGCTCTAGAGGTTACAGTCTCCAGCAAGAGATCGCCTCCAAGTCAAACAGCTTCACTTAATTTTGCTGGAATCATTCTCTGCTCTTTGATGCAGGGCTGCATCCCACTGCCCATGACAGCTCACACAAAGATAGGGCAACGTAAGATGAAACAGGCAGTTTCCACCAGTCTCTTAAGCAGATGTGGGTGAGCATGGGCTTCACTACAGAAACTCTACAGGCCACATTTTTGGCAGATCCTGGGCTATATAAACAAACAGGCAACATGATCTGAGCTCCCATAAATTTCCTGAAAATCCTTAATGACTCTAAAGACTTAATAAAGTGCTTCACAGCAGAGGCAGCAGCCAGTAATTATGGTTTTGGAATCTGTGAAGTAACAAGATGAAGTCCAGCTCTGTGATTGAAAATGCAAGCAGTAATAATAGCTCTTTCAGAGCACAACATGCTTCTTTTGCCATCATATACCCTGCTCTGTGAGTTGGCACATCCCTAGCCAAGCATGCTGTCAGCAGAAGCTTAATCAAAGAGCAAAATACATCAAATACAGAGACAAATTCTTGTGGATGGAGTTGCAAAGCATTGTGAAAGTAAACTGCATGTTGGAGACCATGATTTAGCAAAACTTATACAGGCGCAGCTACACTCTCTAAAAGCCAATCTTCTACTGGAAGCAGGACATGCAGAAAAGGTTTGGGACTCGCCATCGTGTGAGAGGGTTGTCTCTGCTGTACTCTGCTCCCGAGATCCATACACCAGGGCACCAACACCACGTCTGCATGTAGGTGGATGGACATTAGCTGAAGCAGGGTTAAAAGAGGGGAATGAGAGAAAGGCATCCGCTCCCGCAGACACCCCTCCAGATCCAAGGGGAGCGACTGTCTCTCACTGGTCACTCAGATAATCATGACTCTGGGAAAGGCACTCCCGATAATTAGACATAGGAAAACGCAGCCTCACACGTTGCTTGGAAAGGCTGCCAGTCCCAACTTACTCATCTATCACCTTGCTCTGACTGCACTTTAAATGTTTTTCATCAGCACTTTAGTCATCTTTTCACCCTTATATGTGGTCCTCTTAGCAAAGCCTCTCTTTAAAGCCTACTGAAGGACTTTGAAAGAAAGCAAGCCTGTTAGTTTTTCCTTTTGCCTGTCATTACACAAGAGTAGTGCTTGAGATCCAAGTTTCTATTAAAAAAGAGGACTAAGTTAAGCTCTTGCATGATGTCTCTAGAGATGCATCAGTCAATACTTTATTACGCATTCCTTTTACAGCAACAGGAAAGTTTTTATGCCAACCCATCTACAGCTATTCAACTGTAAAATACCTTAGAACTACACCACTCCACAACAGAGCAACCGAACTCCTTTCAGACTTCTGCAGTTAGGCAGCAGAGAAGAATTTGATGTTTAATGCCTTAATCACTGAGTTGGAGGCCTCCACTGATCCATACTACCGATGGCTTCAGGAGAGCCCACACCACGTACAGGTGAAGAAGAAAAGTTAAGATAAAGGGAACATCAAGGAAACAGAACTGAAATGCACAGTGAGCCCTATACCACCAGCCATTGTGTTGGACTACTTTTGGTGAGTATTCTATTTCACAGATCATTGCAGAATTTGTTAATTGTTTCTATAAATTTAGAAAAAAATTATCTCATATGCCAACTGCAATCAGTAATGCACTAAAGCAAATAAACACTGTTTGTTAATGTTTCCAGAGATCTTTCCATTCCCTTGATTCAGTCTGTTGAACAAGCATGTAAATAGCTTAGATTACTTATCTCATTAAAAAAAAAGACCTCTCAATTTTGCAGCTATGCAGCCTACAACCTCTGTAGACAGCCCTGGGATACTAGTGAATAATACAACCTTCAGTTCTTCTTTAGCAAAACAGATGAAGTTTTTATTTGTTTTTTCACTGGTGTTTTTGGAAAATACAGAAAGGAAAAAATTGTCAGACAAAAATAGTCTGTGTGTCACTTCAATCACCAGGGACCTGGACTCAAAGCCCATTGAAGTCAGTGGAAAGATTCCTCCCGACTTCCACGGTGTTTGGCTCAGACCCACACGAATGCACTTCTTGCAGGTGTAATTTTACATGTTTCCTTTTAAATTGCCTGAACAAAGACTGCCCTCAAGAACCACCTTAACCACAGCTGCATTTGTCTCTAACAGGGAGCTTCCGCCCTTCCTTCAGCGGTGTTCCTGGTCCAGGGCCAAATCTCCAAGCCAGCACATCCCTCTATCTTTTCCAAACCTGTCATTTTTGTGTGGCCAACCTTTCTAAGTGTCCAGACACAAAGATCTTGCCTGTCTCTCACCCACGCTTTTTTTGCCTACATGGCTAACACCACTGCCACACAAGCACCTGCATAACCATCAGAGGTTACTCAGGAACTGCAGAATTAATGTCCCGCATTCCCCTGGGAGCTGCATCTGCTCTCTGCTGCTGGCTGGCAGGACAGAGCAAGGGAAGAGCAGAATGTGACAACAGTATCACCATGATTTCTATATACATCTCTGTATATGTGTATTAATAACAGCAGTTCTTTCATTTTAGCCTTTTAGATAGTCCCAAGCAAACTGTCTTCTAAATTTGTCGCTTTGTATTCCAGAATATTGAATGAGGAATTGGGGAATTTTATACCGGCTGGAGGTAAAAAAGCCAATTATTTGCACATATTAGCTTATTTTAGCTGGAATCTAACTCCAAGTATATCAGGCTCAGTGTCTAGAAGGCTCCACCATATAACACAGAGATCACTAACAACCAAATAACCTCCTGCCAGCAGTTCTAGAGTTTGGTGCAGAAGGAAGAGATGCCCATACTAGCAGTATATGCAAACCAAAAAGAAAGTGAAATCAATGTGAACCTTGCCTAAATAGGTCACTTATCAGCTTGGGTTTCACCTCCATCCTCCTGCTCCTCAAATGGTCTTTGAACATTCAGAGTTCTTCAAGTCACCAGAGTTCTTCAAGCACAAAAACAAAACTTGCGTAATATGGTGTCGAACTCAGAGGGTTAAAGGATGTCCCTGGGAGCAACGGTAGCAACAAATAAGCTTGTTGAATGCTCCTTCACCTTTCTGATTGCTCATGAAGCTTTGGCATGGTTCCATGTATTAACTCATTGCACCAAAACAGGCTTACTCCCCTCTGTTGGTTTAAATGTACAATGCAAACAGGTCCAGGGATGGGCAAGCACAGGGGATCCAAATGCGCAAAAGGTAAGCCAGATTCCGAAATCCACCGTACTGCAGAAGGCTATCTGCAGCTTTTCACAAGCTGAAAATGAGTATGAAATGTGCCAGGGCTAACACATGCAAGAATTTACTGATTTTGCCAGAAATGAAATGGCATCCATCTCTAATGCTTGAGCACAGGACAAGGAATCAGGAGTGACTGGCTTTCTGCCTGGTTCTGCTGCTCACTCCCACACCAACACCATGCCACCTTTCAGTGTACCTGTCCCTGTGCCTCAGTTTCTCCATGTACATTCTGCAGGTCTGTAGATGAAAGGTGCTGCATGTATTTTTTAAAGAAAGGAGTGCTGATAAGAAAGCCAAAAGAGGGAAGGAGGGAATGGAAAGGCACCACCGTGACAATTGTGCCTCTTTAATAGAGGGGATGGTTCAAATCAGCAGCCCTAAGCTTGGTCCTCCTGGGCTTTGCTCCCTGCCAACAGTATTCAATGTACTGCTTTGTCTTTCAGAAAGAACATGTAATTGCTATCGTTCATTATTTACAGATGTGCAGATATCTGAATCTACTCAACAACCATACTGAGCTGCCACCAGAGCCAAGAAGTTAAGTTCACAAAAGGCTTAGGAAGACTATCCTGAGAGATGAGAATTGGGTTTCTAGTGTTCAATTCAAGCCATTTGCCCCTTGAAAACACCTGCTGGTTTACCCCCTTGCACTCACAGGGAAGCAAAAGACAATTTCATGCTATTCCTTATCTGCCTCCTCTGTATCCTTCAGTCAGTTCCCACCAGTGGCTTCCCTATCAGGTGTCACATCTGGGAGGGATGTAAAGCTGACAGACAGAGACATGCCGGCCCAGACGTCTCAGATTAACCACTTCCATGCTTTTCTGTATATAAACATGTGTTCACTCACTGGGTCAGTGGTAGGTAAATAACTGGAGACTGTGGAGGTTCTCCCCTAGCCTAGGACAGTATCAACTGATAGGATCCTGGCCTGCCAAAGATAACATCAAACATGTTTTGACTTTAACACTCTTGCAATATGATAACATAATATGTCACAATGCTATGACATTCCCCAGAGCGACTCCCTTCAAGACTGAGACAGTGGCAAGAAGAGACAGTAAGAAGATGAAGAAATGTCCATCTCTACAGGAGCTCACCAAGCACACTTGGGAGGAAGGGAGCAGGAACCCAGCAGATCACAAACCAGGGTGTAGCACAGTAAGAAGAGCTGATATGAGGTGAGCATTTCACTTCTACTTTGAAGGCTTAAAGTCTTTAGAGGATGGACTGACAATCGTGCAGCATTGTTCTGTCAGCCCACTTTTTTTGAGAAGAGAGTGGAGGATCACTATGCACAAGGACAAATAACTTCCTGGTGAACCATTTGACAGCAAAGTAACCCAGAGCAGGTCCCAGGTGCCTGGCAGTGGACAGGCAGGGGCCAGTCATACATGATGGATGGCATTTGCAAATCCCTAAGGTTAAAAAATCCTGATAATAAAAACCACAATCTAAGAAATCTAGGGTGTCCCCAGATTTCTGTGCATTTATCTAACACTTGTCTGACAAGTTGAGATTCCTGTTTTACATGTGAGCACCTAAATACACAGAAGCAAAATGACTTTCAGGGAATCTCTGAAAACAATAGGGACTTGGAAATTTAAAAAAAAATCCCACCTCCCGGGCTAATGCCTCAATGACTAGCCACTTTATTAAAGCACAAGACAGCCAAGATACTGGCTAAGTTACAATAGTATGGGGTAGAACATGACAGGATTTACAGGGTTAGGTTTAACAGGATTGAAGGTTAACAGGATTTTAAGGTTAGGGTTTAAAATAACACAGCAAAATGGAAATCCACACTTATGAAGAACAATCTGTATTATTCATTTATTTCTCCCTGAATCTGCACAGATTGTAAATCAACCCAGATCAGGAGATGTCACCAGCCAGTGTTGTTGTCTCCAGCTCGGAGCACTGGTCTGGCAAACAGGATACCCAGGGGTTTTATTTTCAGGACTCTGACACTGGGCTGTTATGTGACACCTAGAAAGTCACCTCACATTTCTGCTTCTTCCCCCACCAGCTATTGGTTTAGGTTGTTGTTATTATTATTAATATTACCATTATTTCTGTCCCTGCTGCTATAGGCACTTCCACAGGAACCCCCTCTCAGATACCAGGATCTCATTGTGCAAATCACTGTGTGCACACAATTCTGTAAAAAACTTGAACTTCTTCTCCCTGGAGGAATTTGAGCCCTAAACCAAAAGTAAATAGGTGGAAGCAGGCAGACAGGAGTGTGCTGGCACCAGGCGGGCAGGGCTGTCGAGCACTCTGCTCTGGAGCAAGCCCCTCTCACTCCGGGCTCACAGTGTCCTGGCTGAAAGGGCTGGTCTCTTTTGGGGTTACTAATCATCACCATGGTATCAGCAACACACAGTTTGTATGCGCAAAACTCCTGGGATGTACACTGGGGATTAAAGCACAGGGAAACAGACGCTGAACGACCAGAAGAAAATGTTCAATTCACGCCTTTAGTCTTTTGTAACAACTGCACTTCTGCGTATTTGAGCCTCTCTCCAAATATCGCTGGTTACAAGTATTTGACACGAAGCAATGCCAGGAAGCACTTTTGCTTGGTTTTGTTTTCCTGTGGATCCAGAACTTTGCCTAAAAAATCACCAGCTAGAAATACTGGCCTGTCATGGCTGCGTGGCCTGGATTTCTTCTCCAACACCATGAGGTTTCAGGTTGGTGTGCTTCTTGGTGTGCTATGCCTGGTATGTACTGGATTTGGTTATAGGTTTTTTTGCACTTCTATGTTCATTAGTTCTACATCACAGAGAGTGTGGAATGCATGCATTGCCAGCCCAAGAAAATTAAGATGTGACATTGTTTTTCAAGGACATATGCTTGGGGCATATGTTTTTCCCTACTCCTATATCAATGCATAAATCCCAAAAGGAACTATCAACAAAAATAAAAGGAACAGTACTGACCCAGTTTAAGGTGGGTTTTTTTTTTTCTTTCATTCTTTTCCTTCACAAGGCCAGAGACAGAACAGAGGCCACAAGCAGAGCTGCCAGAACACATGTGCATGTTGGATGCTTTTGTCTAAAGACACTATGAAGAGCTAAAACATTAAATATGTCAAGCAGAAAGGTTTCCTGTGGCCTTTGGAGGAGTTCTGCAAATGGCAATAAAAATGTAAAAGCAGAATGCTGAATAATCAAATGTGGTTTCTTTTTTTCAAGTGTAAATAGTAAAGGCTGAGTGTTAGTGAGTTGAGGCTGAGTCCTGGAGACTCCATGCTGAAAAGCAGAGACAGCCCTAGACAGGGGCAGGACAAGGATCTTCAGCCCCAGTCCTTCCCCTGTGATGGAGAGATCATTTCTAGGGGTAAGAGACATGTAGGGTCCCACTAGCAGCCATCCTGAATTGTGAGCTTCAGGACCAAACATATGGGATCATAGGGGGTTTTGCACATCCAATCCAGGCTCTGAAATTCAGAATAGGCTTGGCTTTTCAGTACCCCTGTCCTGCTCTGAGTTGTTCAGAACCATACTTTGGATTTGAAGCTGTTTTCCAGTCCTAAGGATCTGCTCAGATCTTGACTTCTCTGGTGGGACTGCCAGTAAGGAAAGGAAGAAAAAGTAAATGCTTGCCTTAGGTGAACTCAGCAGTGACCCCCCAAATTCAACCCCCAAAGGTCAGTAAACAGCCACTGAATGGCAGCAACAAACACTGCTGATGAGTTCGAAGACAAGCCAGGACATAAAGTCCACTCTCACTCCCCAGGCATGACGTATTACTTACCATGACTGCTATTATTTAGCTGTTTGGACCATGCTTCCCCACTGCATTGTGTGGTATCAGAGACGGGGCGCTCCAAGACAGCAAAGGTCTGGGATCATAACAGAGTCCCTAAGCTGTGTTGGCGGCACTTTTTTAATCATTATTTTATTATTATTTTTGTCTGCAAACCCACTGAAGTAAATACCAAGTAATTATGGTGTTCTGAAGTGACCTTATGGAGCATGTGCTTGAGTCCATGGACCTTGGCCAAAGCTACTATTGTGAATTTCATGCCAAGGCTTGGGAGAACCCTGGCTCCCTCCCATTGTTTTCTTTGGCCAGGCTCTATGGATTCTCAGCCTGGCAAGAAAGCCCCATTTTAAAAGTACTGGCAAACATCATGCAGTTTGTCACACCACGGCTTATGATTTAGGACCTTGATTTAGGCTCAACACTGGGCTCTTTTGTTTAGCTGTGTTGGTACATCATTTGCAACTTTGTATTAGTTAATAAATGTCAGTCAGCTAAGAGCATGGCATGTCCAGTATTGCGGTGAGGATTTTCCCTTGAATATAGAATCCGTAGTGGCAATGACTGAGGGAAAGTGAAACAGCTCTATCCATCAGCCAGGGGCTTAAACTCATGTAAACAAGGCTTTCTAACACAATGGACGCTTCAGTGATAAAACGATATCGCTGCATACCTGGGTAAACCCAGAGCTGGAGAATAAGGATTTGCACTTCTCTTTTTTTGCTTAACAGAAACACGTTTTGTTTATGATTCGACCTTAGAAACACAGGTGAAATTCGAGGGGATTAAAAAAAAAAAAAAACCTAAACAAAACCACCTCTCTGGCTCCACAAATCCATCTTACAGTTCCCTCAGGCTTTGCTAGTACATAGTTATAAGCAAAAAATGACTCTGCAAAAACCAGCCTTTTGGTAAAAACCAGCTCTTGCGCACTTTGTGTATTTTGGAAGCCATGTTTGATAATTTTACTGGCTAAGGACAGCAAAAACCAGACGCTGAGATTCAGACTCCTCCAAATCCTCTGTCCATGGGGAGGAGAGAGAAGGCGGCAGGCTGAATATTTAAAATCAAACTACTGTGAAGGATAGAAGTCTTCTTTTAGAAATAGAGTCAAATACCTCAAAATCTCTGTACTTTTGTGACTGGCACCGCTGAAACTCAAAAAACCAGCCCTCTATGATGCTTAATGATTAGAAGTAATAAACCAGCCAGCTTCCCCCTGAAATAATTGTCCTTTTTTTTGCTGTCAAAATGCAAAATCAAGAATAATAGAATAAAATTATGAAATCATGGATACAATTGCAAATGAACTACTAAACCAGCTAATTAGTGACCATACTGGATCAAAACACCAGTGACTGAGCTGGCCAATAACATAGCAGAGATGAAGCTTAGACAAGGGGCAGTTCCTACTAATACTGAGCCCAGAAAATCAAGGATGTGGTTGGTGCTACCCCTTGGTCCCTGTAGCTATTACATTCCTCTAGGGTCCAAATAGACAAGGAAATGTTTCATTTCCTCCATCTTTATGTCCAGTGTACTGTACACTATATACTTTGCCATAGCACTCGGTAATTCCTCCTTTCTCACTAGAGAGCTTTTTGGTTGTATTTTAGGGTTTTGGTGTGATTCCAGGGAGGACAGCTCAGAATTTGTGCTAGGAAATGAGAAGTGGTGCCACTCTAATGTATGTATATATAACTATACAAAAGGCTATCAATTCCAACTCTGTCTCTTTAACGCCTCAAAAGTACAAGTGAAAAATATCAGAGGGAGCTGCCTGCTAGTGTACTTTCTACATTGATAAAAGAGGGGGAAAAGGGATTAATGTTACTTCATGACAAACAAGAGATAAGCATGACATGATAACGCTCTCCGGAGCCTTATAGTGTCAAAGTTTTGTGATGTCACCTCCAGTCTGTATCTCACACCAACAAGTTTCCCTGGGCTCCTGGCTTATCAGTTTGATCCAGCACAGACACGTTTTTCCCCTTTTATACACCTTGTCTCTGAAAGCACAGAAATCATCCTTGCTTTGTGGCATAAAATTAGAAGTATGGGAGTATGACCATATTCCACTCATACCTAACTGTAGTTGTAACTCCATCTTGGTCCAGTCTCCGACTCTTCTCCAGAGCATTTCCAACCAAACCAGAGTAGAAAAAGCCAATCCTGATGAACACGTAGCAAACTGGATCCCTGAACATCTTGGAAAGTCCCTCTCTTTACATTGGTGGGTCCTTTACAATGTCTGTCAGAACAGCCACCAGCAACGCAAGGTCCAAAAAAGCATGACATAAATCAGAGCCAACTGCATGAAAGGCATCCCAGCACCTGTCTCTGGTGGGCTGTGGAGGGATCCCACATGGCTCAACCTCAATGTGTTCATGGACATAACTTATGACCTGATGAGCTGCTGAGGTTTCTCACCAGAGTCTCAAAAATTCTCACATCTTTTCTGAAAACACACTTTGAGGTTCCTCTGCAACCAACTGGAAGTTGATAAAACAACCACTCTTGGATTAACAGGGTAAAGGGTCAACCTCCAGTCACAGGGCCCAATGTCAGACTCGTGCTACATCTCATTGGTATAAATCCTATTTAAGCTAAAGAAAACTAAAATGTGTGTACACTCAAGCCCACTCTTATGTCTATGTACACTTCACACCAGTTCCTGTGATTTCCAGTCCCAAGTTCACACCCAAACAGGAAAGGGACAATTTTTTGCTTCAGGTGTGACTGAAATCTCACTCAGCTCACCATGCTCATGAGAATTCAATGCTGGATCTCACTGAACAGCTGACCTGACTTCAGGCTTGCCATATGAGGCCAAATCCTAATAGAAACCACCTGTGGAATTTCAATAATACTAAATCCAAGCTCAATTCAGCCTTGTACCTGACTCACATCCAGCATCAATTTCCTTGGCCCACTTCTAGTCCCTTGCTGTCAGCACTCCAGGATTGAGAGTCATGGAAGAATAAGCTGCATTCTGTTAAACCTCATGGCCAATGCTGCCAGCTGAAGTGTTATCCCTTCTATCCATACTGGAGATGGTAATGGGGTATGAAACAGAACAGTTTGTTTTCCAGATCTGATGCAAAGTTTTAGTTACTCAGCTTGCAGTTTTGGCTGCAAGGGGTGTTAGCCAGCTCTGACAACATATGGATGTGGTTCATAGTACTAGGTGTTTCCTATAGGATCTGGAAAGGTCTGAGGCATGACTCTGACTTCCAGAAGCACTTGGAATTGGCTGTGATGCACTGGAGGAAGAATTCCTGGGAAAGGCCAGGGCCTCTCCAAGGATGGTCCCCAGTCCTGGCACTCATTCCCTTTGTAGTACATCAGCTCCAGAGTGCAATGTTCCAAGGTTTGCTCATTTAGCCAGCATCTGGCTGGCTGCAAGACATATCACTGTTTGCTAGTGACCAAGTAGGAAAATTCATTTATTGTTATCTCTTTGGCCATATTTATATAAGTATTCCTAATCTCTCAGTTGTGTGGTACACGACAACAACAGACCTTGTGCTATGTTAGCATGTCAAATATGTGCACCATGTATCTCTGTAGAAGGGAAACTCTATGAATGGAAGGCATGCCAGCTCATTTCAACCACTGTGTGTAACTGAAGCTCCATCAGGCCATGCTGGTTATGGAATTTAAGCAGTAAACAGCCCACACTGATTTGCTGTTTTAAATACATAATTCTTCAGCCCCATCTTCCCCAGATCTTGCAGAAGCTTGCAGATTTATCCCTGAACCAAAATGACATCTAAGATGCTTTTGCATCTCCAGTCTTCTGTCCCCCTTCCCATACTCCCTTCTCCCGTGAACCTGAACTATTCACAGAGGCCATGCCCACACAACGGGGCAGGTGTAGTTCTTCCATGCACCCCATAGCTTGAGAACCTAGGTGCCTGCATATCATCCCCAAATATCAAGACAAAATCTCTCTCCATTTCCTTGTTTCTTTTAGAAAAACACCCAAATGCACATGGAGGGAAGGAGCTGGGGTCAGTTCAAACAGCTTCTACTGGCTGCAAGACCAGAGAATCAGGTATGTGGGGTGTCTCCACACAGCACAGGCCCAGGCAATAACTCCAGATTGTGCCCTTCCACTTGTCAATGCCACAGTGCAAGGGCACAAGAAGATCTCCTCAATGGGAGGACAAACCTCCTAGCATGTAGCCCAGCAAGCAGCACCAGCTTCTGCCCCTATTGCTGCCAACACCATGAGGTGTTGGCCATGGTGACGTCAGCAACTAGAAAATGAGAATTTGGATGTGTGGTGCAAGTTCGGCTCATGAATTTAGGTATAAACAAGCAGAAATGCAAACAACATTAGCCAGAATTGTTTATGGTACAGTGACCTGGCATCTGCCACTTCATCACCCATTTCTGTTAGAAGAGGTATCCTTGTCTCTGTTTGCCACCAGGACAGAGGAAGTTGCATCAACTACTTGTATATATGTGCCAAAAAAAGTAACTGAAGATATGCTCATGTGTATCAAAACGAGGGAGGGCAATCAGGGGTTCTGAGGACAGGACAGCAATTTCATCTTTGTACAGAAAAGATTCACTAAAATTAAGATAGTAAGAGCAAGAAGATGAATAGATAATCAAAGGAGAACATACTGCCTTTTTCATCTCGAGGGTTTGATACCACAACCATTAAATCAATGTCAAAACTTCTACTGCATTTATAAAAGAATTTACATATTTTGGGAAAAAAAAATACATTTTGTACAAAATGTCATTTGTGTCAAAAGAGTGTTTGGGCAAGAAAATAGTAACTATTATTTTTGGCATTGTCACAGAAATAAGGCCCTAGTTGTCCTTTCTTAGAAGAGTTATATTTCTCCTATTATGAAACAGGAAAATAATCTCTGTAAGGAAAAATTTTCCAGCCAATGCCCATCCAAAATTTCAGGTCACCAGCAAATGTATCTAAATACAGAATAAGATCACACAAAGAAATAAGAAGAACAGCCCTCTTTGTCTAGAATATTAAGTACTGGAACAAATAACAGCAACATCCTTATGAGTTGTTCGCATTTTTCCCAGCATGGCTCTTCCATGCTGAAGGGTGCTTTATTTTCTCTATCACACTATGGATTTTTCTCTCTCATCATCTGTCTCCCACTCTATTCCAAGTGAAGCAAGTAGTATTGTCTTCTTCTGGAATCACAGACTACAGATTTCTGGAGCTTGCAGATGCTGCTAGCCCAACTAGAAGCCTTTTGTTTGCTTTTTTAAATGAAAGAGAACACTTAAGAAGTAACTTTTTGCTCATTCATGTCCTCCTCTGTTCTCTGTTGCCTACTATCCGCATGTTATCCACTTCCATTTCCTTCCTGCTTTCATCTTCTCTGCTGTTCCTTGGTCCTTTTTGTCTTGCATTCTTTTGTGCCAGAAGTGGCTGGGCTTTCTCTAGCTATAAACCTTATGAAGGAAGCCAACAGTTGACACATCTGATAAATCTGTTGTACCAGTCGTTAGAGGGGAAAATACAGGTTTGATCAGTTCAGAAATCAGAGCTACTTCATCCATAATTCTAGCCAAACCAGAAATTATGCATCTAAATTATAATTCACTCAGTTCTTACAGGTATAGTATAAATGTATCTTAATGGTTACTGTGAATACCACACTATCTTTCACATCCTTCTCAGCACATTTCTTACCCCAGAATTTTTAGCAATGACTACTACAATTTCTTACCCAATCCTAGTCCTATACTACTTCTTATATTATATAATTATTTCTCATAATGCAACACTACCTTTATGTTATTTTTTTAATAAACTACATTTTTTTAATAAATCCTGTTGATATGTGTAGGCACAATTCAGGAGAATAAAGCTTCAGCTGCAAACACAAGTTTAGGCTAAGATGGATCCTCTCGCAGGGATTAACTTCTTGGAGAGAAGCACACATGGAAAAAAGATTTAAAAATTTAAAACCATGTGAGTAATGTGTAAGTAGTGTCTCCAGGTTGGGATCTTACAGATGGGGATAGCCCTCAACACTGCAAGCCTTCTTTTTGCAACACTGATTTTAGTCAGAGGGTTCCTAATAGCTTCACAGGCTTTTAGCAAACATTTTATATATAGCTACGGCAAGATAAGGGAAAAAAAGGAACTCAAAATTTCTTAGCTGTACTTCTTTAATCCTCCTATAAGTAGTATAAGGGGGAGTCAGAACCTATTGAACCAAGGTCTGTTAGCTCTGTCCAAACATAATTAATCCTGTGAGCTCCAAAGAATTCATTCCTTTCTCGCGTCTCACAGTTTCTGCATTTTGGACAACTTTTCAATAAAAAGAGCAAGCACTATCTCCTTTCAAAGTGGCCCTAATTGGGTTATTACTGAGAGCATAAAATACACGCATTTATTGTTATTGAACCTACCACAGGCTGAGGCTAGCCAATGCTCAAAGCTCACTTCCACTGACAGCACATAGCTATTTTGACCCATCCAAATCCTTTTTATTTAAAGGAGTAAGACACCTCCAGTATCCATCATGATGGAGTTACATGAGTGACCCCTTTTTGAACAAACTTTGCAAACCACGAGCATCCACATCTGAGCAGAAACCGAGATTAAATACAGTTGTTTGCAGAACTTTTTCCTGCAGAATTTCCCAAAGTTCTTGTCCAAAAAATCTCCCTCACATCCCACAGGCATCCTGTACTGGGTCAATAGCTCACCACCCGGCCATATCTCAATCCACGCCAAGGACAGAGGGAACTTTTTGTTCCATTAGCAGCTCCTGTAAGCCAGAACTCCTACTGCTGCAGTGGCTCCCTGGCAGCAGCCACAATCCACCCGAAACAGCCCTGCCCAAACCAGCCATTCCTCTAAATCTCAATGAATGGCTCTCCACAGTCTTCATTTATGTGTCTTAGTCAAGTGAGACTATCCAGCCCTCAGTACCAGGTGACAAAAGTGCTCTTCTCAGAGCTGCCCAGTGTCAGCCTGTGATGGTGAGGGTCTGTGTCACTGCCTGGGGGAGAAGTCTGGAGATAGAACTGGCAAAATCTTTCAGTTGGAGGAAACAAAACAGGCAGTGGTACGTTCTCTGGATGTATACTGCTTCTAGCAAACTGTTTCCACTGAAAAATACACATCCCAAAGTGTTGGGAAGGGAGATATCTCAAAATAAAAAAATCAAAATATTTAGATTTTCTAAATCAGTCGTAATGGTAATTTTAAAAACTACTTCACTATGTTTTTGAAACATTCTAATGTTTGAGCAAAGTACAACATCTAGGTTATTATCTTTTGTTTGACCTGTAGTTATTTCAATTCTGTAGTTTGGGTTTTTTCTTAATCCTGCTTGCTTAACTTAAAATCAAGACCTTTTTCTTCTGCATTTTCAGATCAGCTAAGCAAAATCTTAAAATCTATCAGCAGCACAAGTCTAGTCATGAATTATCTGAGAACTTTGCTTGAAAAACTTTCTCAATTATTTGGACATTTTGTTTTCACCTAGAGTTTCAGTACCCAAAGGAATGGAAAGCTGGGTTTACAGTTCATTCAAGTCCCTAGGAACCAACCTAAAGCTGTGAAAACAAATGTTACTTCCTCATATTATATAGTCACCATTAACACAGATTGTATTGTCAACTTCTGCTTGGGCTTAGCTTCAAGACTAATATTAAACTCTGTTGCTGCATAATTCTGTGGCTGTTTCCTTAGTTATTATGCAGGCTAATAGGTCAACCTTGGCTTTTGTTAAGTCATAAAATGGAAAAAACTCAGTTATAGGAGCTTTAGAATTCTTACTAGACTGCATGCAGTAATTCATATTCCTGAGTCATACTGCAAAAGCTTTTTATAATATCTTGTGTTTGCTGTCAGAGTAAATGATTACACTTCTCTGCTCTTCCCAGCCATCCAAAAAGATACTTGAGATTCTCTGTGCGGTGAGAGATGATTATGCTTCAGGGAACATTCCCAGAGGCAGCATGTGCTGGTGCTGCAGATCCTGAGGTGTAGGAGTACTATTTGCCTCCACATATGCTGTGTTCCAGGGCAGGGATGCCATTACATGCTTCATTAACTGAGGACATAGGAATATATTTTGTTACCTTTTAGTGTACCTATACAATTGATATCAGAGATATGATTCAAAAACATCCACAGCTTCTATGTTCACAGCACAGGCTGCCAGGGGGAAGCAGAACCAACTGCTGTGGCTGACCAAAGAAGAGGACCCAAGAAAGGGCCTATCAAAACAATCTCACTCACAGATACATCCAAAATGTGCCATTCTGCTACTATTACAGTTTCTTTTTTAAGTGTAACTCAGGTCACAACCAGAAGTATTTGCCTTCCCACGGCAACTGGCTGGTACTAAAATGATCCAGTGGTGTCAAGACTGACATAACTGCAGAAAGCGCCCACCTAGCAGTGTTTGCAATGTAGATTGTTGATACAGGAACTCAAAGCACACTGCACGTACTACATCTTTCTATAGCATGAAAGGCAAAAAGCACCACAGACTCTTCCAGTTCATTTTACGCTCAGAGGCTTTACATAGCAAGTCAGGTCTTGCAGCTCCTGATCCTTTATGGTAGCCACAAGAACATCTGTCCCAGACATTTCACGTCACCAGACACTTCTACACCAGAGATCTGACACAGCAACTGAATAGCACCTTCCCATAGCTTTCCAAAAGCAACTGGGTGTACATCTTAGAGCAAAGGATCAATCTTTTCTTGAGTAATTTTCTGTCTTCTTTCAATATGAATTGAGAAGATGAATTATTTTCGAAGAGAGTATAAAATAACTTAGCAGAAAGCCAGTCTCTTATATGCAAGCAATATTGGTGAAACACATCCTGTTGCTTTGGAAGGCATCAGATCAATGCTGTTCATTCAGTCTTTTCCTAGTGACCACTCTGGAAAAGGAGTCACACAAAGACAGGGAGATTCACTGCTTCCCGTGGTGCACATCACACAACAAATCTGGCAAACACCTGTCCTGAAGAGGAATCAAAGCAGTGTCTTGCTGAGAAGGATGATCCAACGTTGCTCATATTGAGCACTATCCAAATTCCAAACATGTCCATGGTCCCCATTATCCTGCTGTATCCTGCTGTGAAACACACTAACGGGTGTTTCACAGGGTAATTGCCATCCTTACCAGTAACTCGATCTGTGGGTCAGGAAGGGAGCTGACAGTTGAATCAGATTTCCCATTATTCAATATTTCCTATTCTCCCACTTGAAAAAAAAAAGTCAGTCATCTTATCTTGGAGCAGAAACAATGACTAGCAAATTTTCAAGGGGACAACTCATGAACAATTCCAGGGCTGAAATCTGTTGATATCAACCATCTGTCTAATAACAGCTCCATGACACTCAAAGGGAAAACATGTAAAATCTGTGTCCCTATTTTGGCACCCCAGTAGCACAGCTTGCTATTCAGAAGTACTCAATATCCAACAGCCCTCATGGAAGTCAACATGGACAGGAGATAGCAACACTAGTTTGGACAGATAGTAAGGAGAGTGAAAAGGTGACCTTTGCTACATCTGTTTTTACCAAGCTGAATACTGATTTGCTCCTTCACACCCAAACCATAGGAAAGGCAGAGTCAGCAGGAGGAAAACAGCCAGGACACAGTATCCTAAAAAAATCCCTCAAGATTACTCTGACATATTCCTGGGGGCAAAGGTGGATGCAGAGACCTACAGTGTGCATAAAACTTCCTCATTTCCCCACAGCTGAGGTTTATTATCGGCTTCGTATATCTGTATTGCACTAAACCTTGCATTTAATAGATGTATTTCTAGTAACTGTTTCTAAATTAATAGCATTTAAATGCTGAATATGGGCAGCCTGCAGCTACGCGTGCTATAGAAGCAGATCTTGCAAGCCTGACTCATAGCAATAACGGCTTTGGTATCAGCTTCTTAATTATGATGGAAATTACTGGAGCAAATTACCATAAAGGTTTAGGAACATTCAGTCCATTCTGACCCTTCCAGGTCTGTTGCAATATGTATTTGCTTTTTCTTCATAAACGTTAAAATGCCTTCCTTTTTCTATCAGTCTTCTCATTCTCTTGGGAACATGGAAAGAATCTTCTTTTCATCATGGCAAGGCACCAAGAAGACAGGTGGCTTCATGCGTAAACAATGATAATTGGGAAAGAGGTGATAGAAATTCCATCCTGCATGCTTCCAAGTCTAGCACACAAGTTCTCCACAGTGTATGAGGTTGATTGAGGCAGAAAGGGGTTACCCACTCCACTAAATCCTAACTCAAAATCATTAACAGCTCTTCCAACCACCTACAGACTTTCATCTACTCCAGTTTCAGGGTAATCACTGCACAAAGCCAGGGCCACATACTTACATTTAGGGGAAAGAAGTGAGAAGGACACTAGCTGAAGAAACCAATCTTTTGCACCAGTGTAGTCTTTACAGCCTTACGAAGGGAGGCTAAGCCTTTCAGTGCTATATTTGTTTGCAACTGACAACTGTTGGGAAAGGTAACAGCCCATCAGGCATAATGCACAGCAATTCTCTGGGAAAGAACTAAAGCACAATCAGTTTAAATTGATGTCTTTGTTTCCGAAAATGTAGTTTTTAAGGGAGTCTGACTGTCGAAAATTATAATTTTGCCACTTTTGGAGAACTAACATTGCAAGATAAGTCAGAACAAATTCAAGGCATTAGCCCATTTTCAGTAGGGAATTCCTCCAGATTAGATTGACCAAGATTTATTCGGTTTGCTTATGTTCAGTCTGCTTGTGTTGTCTTTGTACAAGTTCCAGTGAGCTCCACTGGAATTAATGTACTGATAGGGTCATGCCAGGGGAGCCTCATCTGAGATGAACAGGATTTCCACTGGCACTTACTGGATCTTAACAGCGCATTTGAACTTGAGTGTACTTACACATATAGGCTGAGGGAGGGAGGCCGTAGGACCAGCAAACTGGCCTTCAGCTTCTCACGTGAACTTGTATGGTGTGATCAGTCACCATGGCTTTTTTTTGTCCCAGAAACAAGCACTTCCCCCTGTGTTCTCATACCTCTGTGGATTTGGAACAGAGTGTTCCTTCCCATGCTCCGACCAGGAGGATGACGAGGGGCTGGCCCCGAGGGGTGATAATGAAAATGCCTTGGTAATGAACCCATCTGGTGATGTCCTCATTGGCCTGGCTTTCAGTGCCAAGAAACGCAGCAGGGGTCACTCACTCTTTAAAGCAAACATATGTACAATACGTACAGCTTTTACTTTCCCCGCGATTTCCACCCTACCCCCCACTGCTAATGTTTTAAATACTTTCCCTGAAAATACTTCTCTGCAGGAACGGCTGCTAAGCAGATCTCCAGCTTTTCTGCTATACAATCCAGTGGCCTGACCTTTTCAAGGGAAGCGTATCCCAAATGAAGCCAAGCACTTGGCTTGACAGGGCGCACACATCCAAAACCAACACAAGTTAATGGATATCAAGGCAAACCCCATAATGCTAACCTATAGAGGCCAGGATCTGCTTTCTGGCACTGGCACTGAGTGACACCCATGTCTACAGAGATAAGTGTTCTTCCTTACCAAAAGGGTGCATCTTGGCAATGCTTCCCACTGAAAACAATCTTTGGCCATGCTATCTCCAAGCATGTCTGGACACCATCTAGCAGAGCAATAATGGGCCCAGGCTACAAGCTTGCCACCAGGGTGCTAACACCAAAACACTCAGTCGTGTGGCAGTCCTCAAGCTTGTGCTCTGTTTAGCTCACTAGCACAGAATTATCCCAGGACATCAGCTAGCCCAGCCATTTCCTGTAGGACAAGGTCCCGGCACCCAGATCCTGGAAGTGAGGCACCAGCACCTTCATCCACACCCAAACTCTGCAGCACAGATCCATCATCCTCCACAGACAAAGCACTGGCTCTTGTCACTTCCTAACAGACAACTGGCAAGCCAACAGAATGAAAGCTCTGAAAGGGGAAGAAGCCCACCATCACCTGTATCAGGGGACAGACACTGATCCAAGCCTACCGCCAAAGGATTTTAAGGAAGTGTCCAGCTAATGAAACTGATGGGACAAGCAGCACCTTCAGCCCCACTGGCCAGAAGGTCTCCCATAGCTCAAAAGTGCCCTCCTCTGGCTGATTTTTACAGACTCATCTATGAAATTGTTGGGATAACACTTTCTGTGAGAAGGAATTATTAAAAATCAGCTGAAAAGCGATCACTGAAGCATAAATTATCCTGCAGAAGAAGGTTTTTCAAAATGGTATGAGAGAATCTAGCTGCACCATGGCTCCCATCACAGTCAATGTGCAGGAAGCAGTTCAGACCTGTGGGTAACAGCTACCCTCTGAGGGAGTCCTCAGCTAGGTATTTCAGTCCAGGTTAGCTTGTGGTTCTGAAGCCTCATGTTTTACAGCTCTCAACATAGGTATTGAAAAAACTATTTTCAGAAATGACTTCTGAATTACAGAACACAATTTTCTGGCTCATAAATTTCCATACTGCTAACTCATCTTTGGATTTCTGTCTCCAAGCAGTTGCCTGACATATCCTAGCTGACTATTTTAGGAGAAGGCAAATCATGCCCTAGAAATGCCTGTTTTCTCTTTGCTGACTGTAATGGCAGTCTAGACAGTGAGCACAGATGGAGATCTCTGTATTTGGTCAGATGAATCACACTCCCACAGACTCCAAGTTTCAAAACTTCACCCTTCATCCATGCTTAAAAGTTGCTTTACTGGCTAAAGTTGCTCATGATGGAAATG
>JAVSBS010016537.1:22586-51533 GCA_033124195.1 Coracias cyanogaster | reverse complement strand
TCATAGAATGGTTTGGGTTGGAAGGGACCTATGGATATCTTAGGAATCTTTGACTTACCTATCTTCACCGCATGTGTCTTCCACCAAGGTATGTCTTGGCATTTTTTTTTCATTTCATTTTAATATAATGGATAAGTTCCTTATTTTCCTTAGAAGATAATTCACAGACTAGTAAGTCTTGGATTTATTCTTTCACATCCTCCCTTATGGTATACCTTGGTATTTCCTAGAGATGATGTGTTTACATTTAAGAATATTTGACATATAAACAACATTTATGCTTGTAAAGCTTACCCCCTTTTTATTTAAACAAATCTATTTAAATAAATCAATCTAGAATCTCTTGACTAAGTTCAGTCTTCTTGTGCCATATTTTTCAACTAAGCCTCCTTGATTAGCTGGTGTCACTAAGGAGCTGACTAGAACTACAATTTATAAGCCACTCTCCACATATTTTAGAATGTTCACAACCATTTAAGGAAAAAATAATACAAACAGAGTTTTGTAAATTAATGGAAGTATACCTGCAAGCAAACCTTAGACAGCTCTCAAAAGGCTTCTTTACATGTCATCAACCTAATCTGCATGATACTTACTCAAAGACATCACTGATTGGTTTTGTACCAAAACAGCAGTCAATGGTAAAGGACATATTTTCAGAAATGAACCAATGAAATACAACTAACAGTAATACTAAGACTGCTACAGTAAGGTGAGGTACATGGGGCAGGGGTTCATCGTGGGAACCCCTAGAATGCCATTATGGTGTTTCTATAAAACTATTATGATTTGAAAGGACACCCTATGTCACAACATATGAATAGGGGTAACATCACCTTTTTCCAGGGTGTATTTTTGCCAGTATGACTAAAGGCTGAGTTGCTGAAGGCTCCTCCTGTATTTAGCCTTATGTCCCTCATCACATATTTGGGATTTGCCCTCCTAAGGTCCCTTCCAGTCTGACAACAGCATTCATATCACCATGATTCTAGCTAAAAATACCTTCCAAAATACCTTGATTACAGATTTTTTCCCCTGATAATTTGCCTTTCCATGTGGTAAGGAGTAGTTCTGTTTTTAGTCAGTAGGTCTGTCTAGCATGACATGCAAATCACCCATGCTGTTTGCTTCAATTCCCAGCAGTCAGGACAAAATGTATTTTAACTTCTTGGAACATGCCCGACCTTGGGCTTTCTTGAATATAATGGTAAGTCAGCTTCCTTGCTTTGACCTCTGCACCAAGCCATGTGTGAAAGAAATGCTCTTTATTTTTCACTTATGTAGGTAGCTCTTCTCTTAGATATAATTGCGTAAATCTATTTGGTCAACTCAGCTACTTTGTTCTGTTAATATCTCTGCCTACACCCATCCTCCTAAGTTTGTGACTTGGCTTGGACTTTTCTAAACAGACAGTTAAGGATTTATTAAATCTAGTCACTCAATAAGAATAATATATATAGCACAGCCTGGCTTCATTTTTTTTCCAATTTAGTGATATTAGAGCTACATCACCAAGTCTTCTGTCTCTCAGAGTCCAAAGGCTGTCTGGGTGTAACTGATGCTACAACTTGCCTCAGGGTCTCTGTTACTACTGGCTACTGCAGAGGAGGATGCAAGCCAATCATAGTCTAGAAACAACAGGTCTTTGCCTTACCATTAACACTGGAATCTTTATTACTATGAAACATTTTTAGCACAGCACCACCAAAGCCAAGAATGGGGCTCTTTGGGCACTATACATCCACAGGGAGGTAGACAGTCACTGCCTAATTTGGGATTGCAAGGAAAGAAATAAAATAACAGCTAAAAAAAAAAAAAAAGAAAAAAAGAGAGACAAACAGTGCAGGAGAATGGATGTTTTGGGTCTAATTCTGAGACTATGTGAACTATTTGTGAACTCCTCTTCCCCTTGAATGTCTCTTGAAGAACTTCTACGGGAGATACCTATAACTGTACTTCTGACAGTCTGTAATGGGTAGTAATAATTAAAGCACACCTTAAATGGAAGATGAGTGTATTTCTCAGAATTCCTACCAGGAAATAGGTTGATTTGGCTTGACAGAGTAGAAAAAAGCCTTGCATACTGTGTCAATATCACAGAATCTGCCTTTCTTTAAATATACAAAATCTCTCATGGTTACAGTTTAACACATAGCCATTCTCTTTCAAATTCTGCTTTCAATAGTTTCTCAACATTGAGATTCAGCATCTTCTACTCCAGTCCTTTTCACAGCAATCAAGTCTACAAAAAGATTTTAACACTTCACGTGTTCATTATTACTTTAATCAGAGAACTTTTAAGAGCTCTGCAAACATTTATTAACGCTTGCAACAGCTCCACAGGTCTCTTGCAGGGGGTTCTCATTTTATCCCCAATGTATAGACAGAGTAACTAAGGTAACAGCAGGCAAAAAGTATTTGACTTCCCACTTGAAGGTGTAGTGTGTTACCTACTAGATAACTGTTCTTCGACTGAGAACAGCTTAATGCTATAACATACAAATATTGACTGCTTGTGCTCAAGTGCTGCTCTCAAAAATCTCCTTCAGAGATAGCTGCATCAATCTAGTTTCATGAAGAAATTATGCCCTATTTGCAAAGCTTGTACAGGGATTTTGGCTGCCAGACTGTGGAAATCCAGACTGAAAATGTCAGTACAGACTCTGTACAAAAGCAGTCCCTAGCTTTGAGGTCTGAGCAGTAGATCTCCCTCATTAAAACCCAGGAACCCTATAATCCACATTCCCCTTGAGTTACTACTGTGAACCAGGGCATGAAGGGGTGTCACTGGGTCACTGTCCTCATCTCCACTGTCACCAAACACTTGTAGCAAAGGCCTTTTCTCAGCAGAAGGTGTCCAGAGGAGCAGCCTCAGCCTGGCCCCAGTGCTTGCCCCTGCAACCCTGGAGATTGGTTGTTTGGTTTTTATTTGGCCAGTGCTTTTTTAAACATGATGATAAAGCTATTAAGGGGTATTTTTAATTCCTTTACACCCATTCTCTTCCTCCCCAGATCCAGCTCCTGTAAAGCTGAACAGTTCCCCATAGCCTCAGTGGGATCAGAGATGGGTCCTTAGACCTGATGGTGGCAGCTGAATTCTGTGGTGAGAAGCAGGGTAGGCAGGCAGTACCGTATGTCTGACCCTCCACAGTCTTCAGCAGCCTCATCACCATTGCGATGGAGAATGAACATTGTCTGGAGGGAAGCCCGGGGCAATAATGAAGTGTAGGGATTCAACCTGGGAATGCTGCCTGGTTAGGATATATCCAACCCAAATCCTCCTTTGCAGGTAATCCTCAAGGTGTTCCTAATCAGCCTCCTGTACCTAATTTCTGGGATGACACAGGAGATGTGCCTCTGCTATCAGCCACCAACAGCCTCAGCATTGTGTGCCAGGGAAGAGCAGGCAGACTACACCAAGCAGAGCACTACACAGATGAGATACTTCCAATGGTTTGAGGCATCTTCAGATTTTTTTGAACCATCTCCCTATTGCTTTTTTCTCACTATTGCCAGGAGGACAGCAAAACAGCCAAGCTACCCTAATAAGTGTTGCCACAAAAAAATCAGAATGAGTTTGACTACATCAATCCATGCCCCTGAGTGGACTCTTAGATTGGTTTTGTCCCCCTTAAGGCTAACAGCACCTGGGAATAGCTACTACAGCTGAACTCGTCCTGAAAGCACTCTTCAGTCAGCCAACATTGGCTTATGGTGACTTGATATTTCAATATAACTACAGGGACAAATGGAATGAATCAAAATTGCATGATAGGACCACACTGCTTTAAATCAATTTCTACATCACTTCAGTCAGGTCAGTGCATTGGCCCAGAAACAAAAATCTGGTAAAAGAAGGAACAGTGAGACCTGATAGAAAAAACATCACCTCCAGCCCTCCTGCATGAATACATCTACCAGCACAACATGATTGGCAGCAGCAGCAATGAAAAACGTTGCAGCAAAAGCTTACTACAAGCAAGTAACAAATATATATGCAATAAATATAGCCTAGTTCTTAGTTTTCATTAGGCAGGACTCATGTGATTACAGGTCAGCATTAGAACACAAAAACCTTCATGTCACCAAGCCAAACCGTCTTCCAAATATCAGTTCTCCCCCACCATCTCCTGAGGTGTGCAGGAATTGTTTCTTGATGGCCAACCCTCAAATCCATCTGTTGTATCACAACAGTCCCTTGCACACAAGAACAGAAGCACAGAGTTTCTGAGTCAATAAAGGAATGTGGCAAATTTTGCAAGACTGGCATAAAAAAAGAAACCTCCTAAGTTTCAACAGCAGGCCTTGCAGACAGGGGGCACTCAGAAATTAAAAAGGGAAGAGAGCTCCTAGGGGTTTTTTTTGCATTTTGGGGTTTTTTTTTTGCACTGAGCAAGGAACAGGTGTTCAGCTATTTCATAGCCAAGAGCATCATTCCAGTCAGAGATGCCTCTCCAGTGTCAAGGGTTTTCCAGGAACATATTTGCACTCATTAGCAGTTACTGCTACAATAGTACAAGTCAGCACAAGCTTGGGGTGCTGGCACAAATATAAACTTGGTTGCTGTCCAGGAAAGCATATTAAGTTTGTTTGAATGAGGTAAAGGGAGCCATAGTTGAACAAAGCATCCCCTAGGTACCTTTAGCTAATCATAACAAAAAAAAAGTAGAGGAAAAGTGAAACAAAAGTAATTGTGTGTTGACTTGCAGGTCCAAATAACATCATTAAAAATACTTTGCCAGGCCTAATGCTCAAACTCACACAACAGACTTGCCTATTCAAGCATTGGGACTGTGGGTATATATCAGGTACCACTCAGGAAAATGCACCTAATTAACCTTTTGAGGTTCAAAAAGGTATCTCCTCATTATGTGCTCAGACTTATAGCTCTTGTGCTCAAAAATTATCCTTCCAGTTGTACGCCCCAGACTATTTCAATACCTGGGCCTGTATTTTCACAGATTTTGACATTTATTCAATAACAGAATATCTTATAGTCAGCCAGCAGTTCATATTTTTGTAGCCTTCAGACAGAAATCAGTTTTCAATATGCATCTGAAGGCATCAGCTTATTATCACTCCTCAGACATAGCATGATACTTTAACTATGTTCTAACTAATTTTATTTCAGTATTAACTCATTACATTAGCAAATCTGATCCATGACAGTAATTGCTCTCTAACAGCTACTGTCTGGCCACCCTCAGCTCTGCATCTCCTCAGCAGCAGCCTCATGGGAGAGTCTCTGGTCCTGATGGACATCAGAACCAGATCTTCCTTTCCTGCCAAGAGGCAGCTTTTGTCCACATCTGCCAGCTAGAAGCTAGGCCAGGAGCTACTGTATAGAGCGAAACATCAGAAGGAACCAGACTTTCTGGAACAATTTTCAAAGAAACTGTTGCAAAGCCTGTGTTTTGGATAAATGAATAAACCACTTCTGCACAAGCTACTGGTTGAGAGCATTACCTCCATGTTATCTGCAGCAAACACTCCTGTTTTCCATCTACCTCCTGCCTCTGAACTTCACCACAGTGATGGAAAACAATAGCCACATCTCTCACTTCCCTCAACCTTTGGGGAGATTGCTTGCTTTTCCCATTCCCTCTGTAACTCCAGGAATTCCAAATCCTGACAGCAGAAAACAGGGCAGATTTGTCCCAGAAGCCTGTGTCCAAACAAGCGCCTTGTTTGTCCGTCTGCTTGCTGTTATGATGGCACGCCTAAAGGTCTTGTACAGTCTCTGCGGGAAGCCAAGCAGTGTGTAGCAAAGTGCTCATGTTCTTAATTATGTTTTTGATGACACAGGAGGCATGGAACAGCACTAAATTCCAATAATGCTAAGGATACATAGGGACCATGAAGGCAGGAAGGAAATATCTCCCTCGGGAGCTCAACAGCTTCCTTTAAAGAGCTGTAATGGGGGAAGAGCAGTGAGACTTCCACACCATGTTTTGATGATACATTCAGTCCAGTTTGTATCCTGACCAAAAATGCCACAGCCGCATGGGGCAAAATGCAGTACAAGTACAAGTTCTGCTGGTTCAAATTTGTTCAAAATGTTTCAACATATCAACCTTGTACCAGCAGGCTTTATGCCAGATCAAATATGAATTTACTATCTCTGGATGCACAGATCTGGTACTGTACAACCACAACCTGAAGATGTAATTATACAACCACTTTTCCAGGAAAAAACAGAGTTCGAGAAGTTCCTACTTTCCTACCTGACCCAGGTCTCCTGTTCCCATCCCTACACTTCAAATCATCCCCTGTTCGCTTGTGCTGATGCAAGTGGTAGTGGGGATAGGCCGTAAACTGGGTCAGATAAGTGTCTTTTGGATAGCAGGTGGGGTTTTTTTTTAATTTTGTATCATTTCACTTCTCCATAAAGCGCTGCCTCAGCACAGCAGAGGGGGCAATGAACTGTGTGGTACAGTGCCAAGAGCAAGTGGCCAAAGGTAGGGGCAAAACTTCTAAATTGCCTCTGCTGCTGGGGAAAACATTCATGTAATTGCACCCATAGTAAGTTAGCTGCCAACCACCTGAACAACCTATCAGCATAGCATTTGCATTTGAATTGAGAGAAAAATCCCCAAGGAGCACGTCTAGGCAAGTGGCTAGTCTAGAGTTGGTCAGAGATGGGATGGAAGGAGAGCATTTTTCATGAAAATTGGGTAAAGAGTTCCCCAGGCTGCTACCAGGATTTTAGGTTGTTTCCAAAACTTTTACCTATCTATCTGTACCTTTGCCTTAGGCTTTAATAAATAAATCTTCCCTTTGCTTTGCAATGAAACCTGTCTAGGGTCATGAGACCAGACTCTGCACAATGGAAAAGTTCATCTATCTAATTAATTACTGTTCCTGCCTCTCTCAGCATCAGAGAACAAATCCAGGTCCTTTGGATCCAGCTACATGAACTAACAGGAAGGCACTTCTAGATACAGCTAGGGATTGCATCCTCTGTAGTTTTCAGTCATCGAGCTTGGTCCACAGCAGGGAATTTTCCCTGTTATAGCTTGTGGAAAATCAATGGGAGCCACAAGTATGTGCCAGGCTGTGGGAAACCTGGACTCCCAAATCAATTCTGAATCTTGCCGAGGGTGGTAAACACACATACCTGCTGCCAGCCAAGTCTGCCTAAGACTGCCTTTGGTACTGTCTGCTGCTGGATTTTTATTTGCTTGCCTATTTCATGGGGAAAAGGGGCAAGAGAGGAAGGAGGAGGTGAAGGTGGTAGCAGGATTACCACATATAGTCATTATAATCATTAACCAAAGTGCAGTAAATGAATAATTAGGCATCACGACAGATCCACACATGCTTTACTTCTTAAAGCTTCCTGACTTGAATCTTTGTTTTCTGTACAGATACCTAGTGATTGTTTCAAGCAACCAAGTACATTTCCAACGTTACTGCTGCAACTCCTTCCAAAAAAATGACTAAACAGATCAAGCTCTGCTGAAGGAACAGATCTGTTTATAGAACATACTTTTCTTTCACTAGACCAAATATATTCAGCCCTCTGAAATAAATACATACATTAAAAACTTCATAACTAGCTAAATCAGAAAAAGAAAGAAATAGCAAATGGGAAATTATGTAACAAAGAGCACCTTCAATAAGAAAGCGCAGTTTAAAATACTTTACCTATGCTGTTTCAAGGCTAAATCTGAGAGCGATTTTTTAAAATTAAAATATCTAAGACCGAATAAATGATTCCACTACTGACAGAGAGGAACAAAAATGGGGAGGAAAGGGATTATATTTAAAAATTAAGTAAGTCTTCAATCTCTAGTATCACAACCTAATGTTGTCTTACCCTGGAATATAAGAATCTGCAAGTGAATCTAACTAGGCAAATAAAGCAATACTAACTTTTATGGCTTTATTATCCATACTAAAAGGAAAAAAAAAAAAAAGAGAGAGAGAAATAATATAAATAATCATTTTTTTCAAATTCTATTGTTCTTATTACTCAAGCAGCTATTTCCACAGTCATATGCTTGCAACAGTACCTGGCAGCAGTTTCAATAAGTTATCTGAGTATTATAAAATGGCTTTACAACAGCAGACAAAACCACTCCATTCAACCCTCCTAAACTGATCCCCTTTTGGCTTTCATTCCAAACTAGCCCCTCTGGAACAGCCCTCCCCATATCACAAGGCTGCTGAGATCATGCCAACTGAATCAAAACCCCAGGAAATCACAATAGGATTAAAAAATCCTGCTGAGGACAGAAGCCAACCGGCAGTTTTTCCATGGACATTAATAAAAGCAGTATTGGGCCATAAACACAACACCATAATCTCCCAATCTTTACTCAGGTACAGAAGTCTGCACTGTGGCTTCATGTGTGTTTGCACAGTACTTAGCAGGCTGAAAGAAGCAAGTAATGATAATTATGCAAGTAACAGTTGGCTTCATTGACTCAGCTCCATTGAATAAAGGTTGCAGAAGCAGACACAAGACTATGTACCATATCTTTCTAATCCTTCAGTTTGTTCTGATTTAATAGAGAGGACATGTGCAACATCCATCAGTGGATCCCTGAGTGCACAGGTAAGCCAGCAATAATCACCACCACTATATCAGTGCAGATAATACTGTCTTATCTATCGGCTGTCTCCACAGTTTATATGAGTTGCTTATCTCAAAGAGCTATTAGAACTGAACTTTAGTTCAGTCTTTTGTTTGATCTTGTTTTCCTCTGCATACATTCAAAGCTCTGCATATCACACTTCTAATTTTGCATTGAAAGGCAGGAGGGCCTTTAATTTTATTCCTGCTACTGATGCAATATGGTCTTAGCAACAACAAGAACAGTGAACAAGTCATGAAAATAATAAACCATGCTAGGTTTGGAGGCTATGAAATCAGTTCAAACATACTGCAGGGAGCTGTACTGCCTGCACTGAGACACATGGCTTTCCATGGGCACCAGCCCATTTATGAGTCATGAAACATAATGGAGTATTGTTGAAAGCTTTGGGACCATGGGAAATTATCTACTGCCCGGCATGGGGAATGGTATAAACTGGCAAGGAATTGGAGTTACATTCTTTTACAGAAATGAAATCAGACAGCCTTGGCTTGCTTTCCAGTATACAAAACCACAAATCATGAGGACAACTCCTTAATTAGGACTAATTTTTTTTTTTTTTTAAAGAGTTGCCACTGCACTAACCAACCAGGGAAGCCAACATTTTCTCTGTCCCTAGCCAAGTTACAATAAAGCAGAGAACACAGGGAAGACAAAAAAGAGTAGCAAATGAGACTAGCGTCTCAGCACGAGCTACGAAAGCAAAAGCACCTTTCTCTCTCCCACACCAGGTGACATTCTCTCATGCCAAGGATTTGGTGCACATGGGCGAGTACAAAAGCTCTCTGCTTAATATTATGGTGATAAGAACACTGTGCCATAGGTGTGCACCTCTTCCCACAGAGGAGAGCTGTCAGTGTGGGAGGCAGTGTGTTCTGTAGGGAAAAACACAGGATTTCTAATCCAAACCAAACTTTCCTCCTGGTTCCTGTGCCTTTAGAATAAAGACTGAGAAAGAAAAAATTACATTTTTAAATGAATGCTGAAGTGCTTAGGAAATTACATAACTGCAAGAATAGAGAGCTTAATGGGTGGGTAGAGAAAAAAATCTTCTCAGTGGTATCAAGTGAAAACACAAGGAGCAACAGGCACAATGAAATATATGAAACTACTTAAACACAAGAAAAGGTTGCTTTATTGTGGAAGTGGCTTGAACAATGGAAAAAGCTGCCCTGAGAGGTTGTGGAGTCTTGATCCCTGGAGACATCTAACATGGCCCTGAGGAATCTGCTTTAGCCATTCTTGCTTGTGGGGGTAGAACTGGACTAGATGATCTTCAGAGGTTCTGGCCAACCTTAACAACATCATGATTGCAGGAGATACACCTTCCATTCAGTGTCCTCAGGAAAGCACACTACAACTGGAAATGTAACACTAAGGAGAAAGACCAACTGTGTCTGTACAACTTGCCCAAGTCAACTGTCTCCATGAGAGTGTGGTAAGTGTAAAGCCACACTATAACGGGCATCTAAACTGGAGGGTTTGCATAGATTAAATGCCTTCCCAATCAAAAGAAATGCAGAAATCCTGGAGAGCTAAATGAAGAGTTAATAATGAAAATATTCATTTGAATATTTATATAGTTGCTCCTTCTGCACATCTTTTGTGCAAGCTTGCCATGAGCTTTGGAAAGATCAGGTTTTACTGGCAGAAATGCTCATGGAAAGCACACTTGCATTTACTTTGGAAATGCTTACGCACTCATCCAGTCAAGGACACAATAACAATATTATGTGTATTCTGTAACAAATTTCAGTGAACTGATATAATCTGGATATTGAGGTTTTATTATGTATTCAGTGAGTCCAGAAAGGTGAATAAAATCCCAAAGATTAACAGCTCTTAAATAGGTTGCTAACCCGGAATTAAAATATGCTAGAGGACATTATGTCTGTGTAGCAGTGATGAATGAGCAAACATGAACAAAACTGAATGGCTCTTCAACTAGGAATCATTCAGTTTATAAATGCAACCTCACTTTCCATTGTGTAGCAGTTGCATTGTGTTACACACAGACAATAATAAAACAGGACCTCACTTCCCCCCCTCTGCCACGGATTATCCAAGATGGCACCAGCAATGGATGGGCTCTGTTCTTTTCCCTTCCCCAAGGAAACCTCAAATCGATCAAAGCATAAATCCTGCCTGAAACACGTGATTAAATTTGACATTTTTTCCAAGTTCAAGAAGGTATCAGTGGCCCTCAGAGATCACAGTTTGCCTCCAAATTTACAAATCCCCATGAGCTGTATAGGCACAGTCTACTAGGCTTCAAAATAGAGCATGTGGTTTGCAGAGGGAGTGGGTCGGTGCAACTCTGGAAGCTGAGGACAGACATCACTTCTGAAACTAGCACTTAATATGACAAAATATAAATGGATGCATCTCACTTATAGCACCCAGGTTTTAAAAAGTTGGGTTTGAAATACAGTTTCAGTGGAATATTGTTTCTCTGGAAGATCATAAAGTCCTCTACCTTCTTCTAGAAGTGGGAAGGAAACAGCAGGTAGAGCACTTCATTGGGATTCAAGAGACATGGACTCAATTCCTAGCTCAACCCCCAGCTGCCTGTGAGTCCCTGAGCAAGTTGCTTCAGCCAGCCTGGTTTTCAGTTCACCCTGTATAGCAAAGGCTGCAAGGTCTGTGCCAAAAAGTGTCAGGAAAATATACCTAAAATAGAGAGTAAGGCATTTAGAGGTCATGGTCCCAGCCAAGTGGGCAGGAGGAGAGATGCAATCTAGTACAACACATGAAGAGAGTCTAAAGAAAGATGAAAGGGAAAAAGGCTTCAACTTAAACTTGAGGCACTGGTATCCCATCCAAATCAATGAAAAATGTACGTGTCCTCCCAAAGAGGTATAATCTTTGGGGAAGGGACCACACACTCTCCCTATTTGTCTATTACTCAAGGCAGCATAGCTTTGATCCTAGCTGCCGGAACTTCTGAAGATGCATTTACAGTACAATTCAAAGTAGTAGCTTTGAATTGTAGTAGTAACTTTTAGATATCCCCAAGGCAGCATTATCAATACCTGATCTAGTTAGCATAGAAGTACGGCTGACAGCAGTGGGAGTTTTAGCTCAGGCTCAGTATGCTTGCCCAAGACACTGCAAATATATTTGGCAACTAAGCATTTGCCAGTGCTGTTACAGTGCTATTGGTATGGGTACATGAGGTGGAGCACTCACACCTTCAGTTGGACAGCAGATATACTCTGGGAAACAGAATAAGTGCTGGACACCCAGCAATCAGGCAGCTATGAAAAACAAAAAAGGGCAGTGTGAGTTTGGGGAGGCCTTAGGCAAACTCTCTGGATGGGTGAATGTCTGTGTTTCACTCCAAGAGTGAGATATCTTTCCTTTTATTGGAAACCATCCCTACATAAAATTTTATATTCTCCACACACACATACCTAATGAGAACTGAGAACTCTTGCACATTGCTGTTGTTTCTGGATAACCAAAATGTCACCTTCATACCTTTCTTGTGGGTTGCAGTTCCACCTCATACTGTCTAGAAGTGCAGCTGGTCCATTAAAAAAAAAGTAAAAACTCTATGTTTGTGACATCTACCTTAATGTCTTCCAGGTTCTTGGCTGGGATGACACATCCCAGTAACGCAGCAAAAGAAAATGCCCTCTTTCATACAAACTAGACTTTTGTTTTCCACAAAGCTTTTCCAAGTCCTGGACACATGGTCATAGTAAATTCAACTTCTCTGACTTTACCTCTCTGATCCAGCAATAACTGGGAGGCCAGATTGAACCAGAGCTTAAAACCACGTCACCACCATCTTTGGAGAAAGACTGAGAGAGGATCCAGAAGAGAATTGATCTCTAACCTACCAAGTAGGGTTACGGAAATAAAATCTGAAGTCCTAGAACTTTGTGAATTTGAATAAGTGGTAAGCTTTTGCCAAGAAAAGCAATGAAGGTGAAAGCAGGACTTCAAAACAAATATTTTCTTGCATTCCTAAAAGGCCTCTAGTTTAAAAAAAGCATTTGTAAAGAACCTAAAACGAGTTTTAAAATCTTAAGAAGCCAAGGTTACAAACAAGTTCCAAGACAGTCAGGAGAGCTATATCTTGAATAAATTGTGGGGAGAAAAAGAAACATTAGTTTAATGACATTGGTCAAAAGTAAAGTATGAAATCAGAGTGGGGTTTGCCTGTTTGTTTGTTTTTTAAAGGGCACACACATTCTAAAGCTGTTTGGGGTTTTCTGGGGGGGAGGTCCTCTCTTTTTAATGTCTGCTTTCTTTTCCTTTAGCTACTTTGTACCATTGATTATTCTGGAACAAAATCTCACCTCACTGAATTATAACACTTTTATAAGTTATGCAACATAGGAAGTAATAGCTCAGTAATCAATATTCAGCCCACCTTGTGGGAAACCAAAGAAAATGACAAAAGTGAGCGGAAATTTATGAAAAGAATGTCCGTTGCATCAGCCAGTCCATCTGTGAAGTTTTGTTCATTATGTAGATTATACCACTGACATATGGAAGAGACATTTCACTGTTGTAGTCTACAAGAAAGAATTTAGAAGTGTTTTATTTCTCAACTAGAAAATCATATGGAAAGCCTCACAAGTTTACAAGGACTTCTAATACATTTTGCCTTTGTCCTTTTGTATGCCCTTTTTTTACCCCTCAATATGTAGACTAATTAGAGTGATAAAACAACTCACATAAGATGTGACTCATGCAGCCCTCAAGACAATATAATACTACCCTCAGACAAGGAAACAATAGGCAATAACATCACGCCTGGGGTTCCTTGCCACAGATGCTTAGATATCAAGCCTAATTGCAAGGTCAGGTTAGGTAAGTCTAATTTTAGACTGATTTCCTACCCACATGTCCAGCTCTAATCCTTTGAACTTGGAAATTGCAAGTAAAAATGGCTAGCTTGGTGTTTTCCATTTGCCTGCACAGGATTGATAAAAAACAACCCCTGGTGTTTTGGGAAAATTCTGGTCCTGGGTGTGGCTGCCCAAAGCCTTCTGCATGGAATTTGCCCAGAGATATCAACCAGACAAGATGCAACTCATTCAGTTCTTACAAGAGGGATATGAACTACAAGTGCATTGCACATGATTAAGATACAGCAACTTGGCCTTGTGGAAATGAAGGTCAAAACAGGCTAACAACGTAATGAGTGATAAAACCCAACTGCAAACACTAATGGCAACTAATGTCAGACCTTAGCAGAAGGTCTCAAGTCTGCTTATCCAAGCCATGCTCCTGTCATATCACGACAGTGTAACTGTTCCAGTGCACTAAGCCATCTCCCACTTCAGGACCATGCTGCACCACCCAGTGCTGAGTCTTGTGATCATTCCCCACGATTACTGAGGAAGGGAGTGTACAAGTACTTCAGACCTTGACATACCCCTTTTGCAGGCATCCAACTTCCCACCTTTCAGCTGCTACACCAGCACTAATATTGCAGCCCACTCATTTGCATGTGATGTGCCAAGTGCACCCGCTTGATTGCTTTCCTTGATGATAAATCCATAGGGAAGTCTCTCTCTGTGTGTGATTGTGAAAGGACAAGTATGCAATTGTACTGGGAAATAGAAGACAAAGAAAAAGTGAGAGAGATCGAGTTTACGTAAGCTTAATATACTACAAAGCAAATAATGCTAAATTACAGACAGTATTCCAAAGCCTCTTATTTCCTTTGCTGTAGTCTTCAGATGACAGCTCACTGCCATTCCCCTCAATTCCCATCCCAGCTGTTGAACCACCCACTTGCTGTCCTTATGTTCTGTGACATGCAGAGCAGATGCCAGCAGCCCCACATCATAAGAGACTTCAGCCTATGCAGGGCCTGAGCCTTCCCTGCTCAGCTGTCATAGCTGTAGTTTGTTGTGAGTTGAACTATAGTTTTCTTTTCAGAAATGCTGAGTTTCACTTCATTTCCAAAAGAGCTTTCATCACCGCCTCAGGAAGAAGCCACAGGGTTAAAATGACAAACCCAACTTCTCTGCACTTGTGTTTACCTAACTAATGAGAAATGAGGAATGTCTGACTGTATGCAAAGCCAAATTCCTCCAAAGATCAAGTATGCTTAGATCTGGCCATGAGAGTAACTAATAATATGCAAGTGTTATGAACTATTTACAGGCTTAACCTTACTGCAATGTAGTCAACGGTTTAACTCTCCCTTCCTTCAAAGGCAAAGGGACCTGGGCCTCAATGCATACTTGCGGCACAGCTCACTGTTAGGTTGGCTTGTGTGCCCAAGATGAGTTCAGTAGCTGTAGCTTGGATGGGATAAATCCCCAAATTATACCTACTTCCTGCTACAGAAAATTCTGATGATTCTGTGCCTTCCCCTCTAAATGCCTTTATTTGAAATAGAGGTACTAAATTATATAACTAGGTACATATATACGCTTCAGGAAGAACAGGAGGACTGAAAATCCTTTCTGGACCAACAGATGGAGGTTCTGTCTCAATCACATTGTTGACCAAGAAGTCATACTAAAGCATCCTGTGAGCTCCTGCTCTCTCTAGACATTGCTGTAAAGAACAGCAACACCACTGCACCACTGTACTCTGAGAAAATGCAACCAAGATGCCTTTGCATCCCTGCTGCATGCTTAGCAGCATGAGCTCTTTATGTATGAGAACATATTTAATTCAGCAGTCAGAGCATAGGAATGGCATCCAGAGCTCCTGAGCTTTGCCAGCCATTTGTCCCATTTGTTCAACCATCTTATACAAGCCACTTTGTCCTTTTTCTTTTTTTTTTTTTCAAGCTGGTTACCTGAAATAAATTCTGATCCAATCCCCAAAAAGGCAGATGGGAAATTTCCAGTCCACTTCAATGGTACCCATGGGCTCATAGGCCTCTATGTCTATATTTAGACACTTAAATATAGTAATTTGGACTTCAGATCTTACTGAGTGCCCACAGCTGCCACTGATGGCAGAGAGGAGAAAAAAACAAAACTCTGGTTCAAAACTTTTCTCAGTTGCAGACTACTGCAGGCTAGAAAGGTATAATCAAGGGAATTATCATTGTACTCTTGCTGAATTAGATTTCTCCTTACTCAACTGCTATGACCCAAATCAGATCCAAGCTAGAGGACTACTTGCACTTCTGGGATGACACAGTACAGCTTTCTCTGTTCCTTCCCACAGACTCAAGTACTAAAGATTGCAAGTCATTGCAAAAACACTGCTTAGGTTCTCCAATATATGGTCCCACTGTTCTTGTGAAGGTTTAGAAAACTTCACACAGACACACTGAGCAAATTCTTAGAGAAATTAAAGAAACCCTATTCTACAAAGACCATCCATCCCAGTTCTGTCCAGTTAGACTGGCATTTTACACAACGTCCCCATTTTGACAAGGCTGCAGAAATCCACTGAACTGTACTCCACAGCAGTCAAAGCACATTCCCAACACCAGGACCTCAGTCAGGCAGACTTAGGGCGTAAAGTGATGGGCACATGGCTGGAATCACTCCCATGCCACCAGAATCAGCACAGCAGATGAGAAATAGGCAGAAGTAAAGAAAGAGGCAGGTCTCAGACTTGAATAGCTTGTCCTAGTCTTTAAGGCAGAAATAATGTGACTTCTTTGCCCATGTCCTTTCACTTATTACACTGAAAATTTCACTACTAATGGTTTTAGTTATGAAAATATAGGTTACCTTAGGTTCCATATGGGTTGTCTTTGCTTCATTCTGGAGACTTAGCAGAGGTGGGATTCATCCACTGTTTATGCCCTGGATGAGCCCTAAATATAAAAGAGAAAAATAATCAGAAAAAGCTTGTGTTGCTTCTTACTATATTTCTATGAAGTTTTCATTTGCGTTCATCAGTCTTCAAGTTCACATTCGGATTTCTTCTTCCTCATTTCTGAATCTACTGCCCAAGGTCAGAGGCAAAAGAGAATCCTGCATGTCTGGTAGTCTTCAAGAGCTGCTTGACAGACAGTTTAACTACCATGAATCTTTCCTTGAATTCTCATGCTTACATTTTCAGATACATTTTTAAAACAGTTTACAGGCATCATTCCTGAAGGGGACCATGGAACTGTGAATATGGCAGGTAAAAATCATCAGAAAGATATGCAAGAGTAACACAGAACATACAATCCCAAAACTTGACACAGAATCAGATGCACAAACAATGCTGAAATAAATCTACAGAACCAGGTCACAGTTTGCTCCTGTGTTTATTCTCCGTCACCTGCATACCTCAAGTTCAGACAAAGGACTCTCCAATTTCAGTACACTACAAATCAGACATCAACACAGAATGCATATGAACAGAAATCTATCTCAAATAGGAATAGGCTTTGTTTTGCAAATAATACATCAAGCACAAATATGGTGTAGTAGTAATAACAATGGCAATTTGTAAAACTATACTCGTCCTATGTACAGCACAATTCTAGACACTTCTGTCTATGCATCTTGTTATGTCTCTCTTCAGGAAGACACTGGACACAGCAAATTCTTTCCAACAGCACAACATAACACATCCTATTTCTGCCATTTTAGGGAACATGGGAAGACAGCAAAATCTTATTAGAAAAAAAATAGTAACACATCCACTCTGAAAGGGAATTTGGAATTTGATGGACCTGGAAAACCAAAATTTAGCAGTTTAGGAAAAACTGTCTCTGTTCTACCCTGTGTCATTTCCGTGGCCATTGCATCCAGAACAGCTAAACTGCAGCAGTCCCTGGGATACAGCATGAATTCTGGAGAGAGCTCCAATGGGTAGAGAAACCTAAAGCAGCTCCTGCCTGGGTCTAATGGAAACTGGAAGAGCACAACAGTACATATCTTCAACCAACCACATTAAAAAGGCAGGAGATGAACCACCTCCTGACTGGGTTCACAACATAACCAAGCCATCACGTTTTCCACTACTAGGGGCAAAGCCTGCAAATCTACTCCATGGCTCAAGAGAAGAGGATACTGCCACAGGGGAAGGAGGGTAGGGAGGCAAATCAAACCACACACCCATCTGGAACATGACCTCTGGGTAGTGGTTGATAGAGTTCAGCAATTCCACTTTGTCTGATGTAACCTTGCCTCAACAGCAGTGATGAAAGGAGTGGCCTTGTGACAGGATTGGCTTTGATGGGCAGATTAGATTTCATGCCAACACAGTTCTATTGGGGCAGGGAGAAAAAAAAAATCATGAATGAAACAGCGATTGATGTTTCCTCTTCATTGTACAAGAGCTTTGATTGCCAGCTGATCTGTCCTTCGGTTAAACATACCTTAGATATTCAGCCAAGGTAAGCACCTGATTTTTTTCATTACAAATAATAATAAATCATCATACGTATCAAGATCCTTTAGTTCTTCTTGTGCATTTCTCCCTCCCCCCAAATCCAGGCTAGGGAGAGACATATATAAACAAAATCCTGAGGAAAAAACACTAGCAGCTCTCAAGGGCAGAGTGAAAGTCTGGACTTGTAAAAATACTTGGGCAACAGTCCAAGCAAAAGGCTCGATCTTTAGAACAACTAAACAAAGGAGAGCAGGATCTTGTCCCACATCAGTCTTCAGAGGACAGTGAGAATACGCAGAACTGCGGTCCCAAAGCATTCAATATCAGAGGGTGTGAAGAATGGCCTCCTCCAAGAAATTTGGGAGTGCTGCCCAAAACTCCCTGCCAACCTAAAGGAGATGGAAGGAGAAAGGTAACCCCGATACAGACCAGTGAGTGTCAAATTATTTTTAAACCTGCTCTATCATAACTAAAAGCTGAAATGCACCAAGCAGGAACAGGTGGTGCTGTGGCTTATGTCACTTGGCTGCAATTGCCTTAGTGCATTTTTTCATTCCTTCAGACAAGCTAGAAGACACTTTCTTAGCAAAAAAGGTTGATCTCTAGTCAGGAATAATTGGTACAACCCACCAAATCCAACCTAAAACTCAACCACTTCCTAGTGAAAGGATAAAGGCCTATTGTTCCACTCCACAAAACCCCCCCTGGCCATGGCTGACAGATGTTCTAAACCCTGAGCTGCACAACAAAGAGTGCCATTCACAGCCAGGTCTGTTAAATTCTCATTTGCTGGTAACCTGTGTGCTCAAAATACTGAGCCATTCACTTCCTTGGAGTTTATTTTTTCCCTTAGGAGAATTATCCATCTTTGGGAATCCTACTCATTTTCCATTCAAGTTCCAGATTGTGCAACTTCCCCAATACACCTCCTTTTATAAGCTAAAAAGGACCAAAATCAGTAGCAAAAGTACAGACATTGGTGTCTTCATCTGCCCTCTGCAGTATCTTCAGTTGTTGCTGATGTTGAGCTCTTATGACTGATTTAATTGATGCTCTTTGCTAATTGTTTTTATACAATCAAATCAAGATAGATCTGTAAAATATTCACAACCAGATGACAGGACCTTTAGTGCTGCAGAGCCAGCTGCAGGATTTGGAAGAATTTTTTGTTCTTGAAGTATGGGCAATGCTCAATTCCCCTGCACCATGAGCTCTCGGGATCATGGCCAGTCTCCAGGTTTTTTCCCTACTCACTCACCTTCAGCATCAGGCAGTTTTCTCCACCAGGAGAAGTACACAGAGTGAAGCTGTCCCTTGCAGTGGCTCTAACATAAGTTGGAAACGACGTTGGGTGAGGGCCCTGACAAGGGTCTTTTCCCCTAGTCTGACCTACACCCAGCCCACTGACACACTACCTTCCACAACAACAGGAGAAGGTATAAACATAAAAGAAAAAAAAAAAAAGGTAAATGGCACAGAATATCAATCAGGAGTGAAGAACTTCTCCATGGAACAGTGTTTTTTTGTGAGCTGAGGGTCTTGATGGGGCAAGTGGAAAGTTACGGGGAGCCTTTTCTGTCATAGCATTATGCCACAGTGTAGGACTATAGTGTCCAAAGAAGTTTTAGATCTAACTCTACATTGGTGCCACTGATGTCAGAATGGGGCTGGCATGTACAAATAAATATGCAGTATTTTGTTGCAGTGTCACAATGGCAGCAGCCTCTTTCCCATATTTATGCCTGCAAAATGTTGCTCTGCAGGATCTGACAGGATTTCTGTGCAATCCAGGCACCAGTGACAAGCCTACTCTAATTGTGCTCAGAAATACATTTTTAGGAATAAGACCAAGAAGTCAATGCAGCTTCCCCCTTAAAAACTAAAAAAAAAAAAAAAAAAAAGATAAAAATGTCTGATGGGCTAGGATTGAAGAAAAATGAAAGTGTTGATCAGCTCAACAGCTGGAAAAATGACTACTGGTACAAATAAAATTTTAAAAACCCTGTTAATACTTTAAAGACTCTGTGACTGGAAAAAAAAGCTCTTTTTTGGTTACTGTTAGGGATTTACAGCTGCTGCGGAATCAGGTTTCCATAAAAACCTATCTACTGTTTAATGCCACTAAAAGCCTGGAAAATTAACTTCTTAAATATTAAACATTTATAGATACTTACTCACTGGAAACTCAATAAACTTACAAAGGAGATGTGATAGCTACAGTGGGGATTTCATTAATTTCAACATCAAGTGGGATGTGAGGGGGCATGAGGGGAACACCTTGTTTTCATTTTATCCTTGACCCCAGATAGCCTTTTGTTCCTACCACCTACCAACAGGGAAGAGCAGGCTACAAATATACAAAACCGGGGAAACCGGGTTATTTCAGTTGTTTCAGGTCTGACTGCCCTCATAACACAAGCAAGTATGTCAGTTAGGGTGCTTAAATGTGTCTCCTCATTCTGAATGTCCAGCCTAAGGGACAAAGCAGGCCTGGTCTCCCCAGACAGCCACCTTTCTCTTCCAGCTGGAGCCAAGGTACTCAAGTACTTCAGGCCAAGCATTTAAGTATGGAGGTCTACAAAAAATTAGAAGCCGCTTCTGAAGACGACTTCTATTTTTCTGAAGGTTCACACAGCAGCATACAAGATATCCAGAGCATTTGTTTTTAGAATTTTAAGTCACCCTAAGAAAAGCTAAATGTCAGTTTTAACAGATGACAAAACATCGTCTCAATTCCAGTGCCAGCAGTCAGAAAAACTGTGAAGCAAAACTGCTATTGCAGTTTTTCCTCATTTTTTCAGATCAGTGCAGCAAAGTTCTAACTTTACTATTAAGTAGTTTTAGCTGCTTTTCTTAGAAATTATTGATAAACAGCTGATCCATTTGTCTCCAAGTGAGTAATAGTAAAAAAAAAAAAACCACAAAACCAAACCAAACAAACATACATCAACAAAAACATAGCCTAGTTATGTTGAACTCCAACTTTCTTCATTTCTTAAAGAAATCAGAGAGAATTACTACAGACAAATAACTCATTGTCTCTCAAATACCTCAACCTGCAGCTGAGTGCTATCTATAACTTTTCCTGGCTGGCATTGCACTCTGGTCAGAGAATCCAAGCAAAAGAACCATCAGAAAATAACACAAGTGTTTTCTTCCTGTGCCATTTGTGCATAATTTATATTGATGATGATCATGCTAAAGCAAGAAAAAAGGAAGACTGACTTTCAGACACAATAATGGTTTTAGCACTGGTGTTTATAAAAATTACTTTTCTTCACTTTTGAAATAAGCAAATTTACTCTGGGCTCCACACTGCAAAAATGAATGAAAAAAAGATGGAAGACTGATGCCAACTTCATATGGATCATTTCCAGATTCCAGCCTCCATTTAGCATTGCTTTGTTTTTGATCCTCACTGAAGTTCAAAAGTACAAGTTTACACCAGGGTCATTACAGCTGACTCAATTCGACGAGACAAAATGTTTGAAAGAAAATAAGTGCTTAAAGTAACTATTGAGGGGTTTGCTATCAGTTTATGTCATGCCATAAAGCAGAAAATGACTTTAAATATTGAAGGAAGGGACATGCATGAGAGATAAACCATAGGCAGCCAAAAGCACTGGGATTCTGGATAACAATTTACAGCAGCAAACAGTCTTGAATTGTTTAACTTTTACATGGTTTCAGAGCAGGAGAAACTCTTATGCTGTAGCTAGCAGACATTAACCCTAGAAAAAACTGTTCAAAACCATGAGGCTCTTTCATCATCCCTCTCTTGATTCCCCTCTCCCAGTTCTTTTGTGTGAATTATGAAAAGTTTGAGGGTTGCTTTTTCCACTCCCCTTCACTTGAACTTTGCAGGCTCTCTCATGGGCATAGATCTTCCAGTTTTGCCTGAAAATGAGTTAACAGGTAAAAATGACAAATGTCCCTTCCACAGGGTTATTACGCACCATGAGCTAGAATAGACACATGTAAGTTGTCTCCCACTGAGGTTTAAAGGACCTGCACTTGAAGGCAGCATTAAACCCTAACAAGGAACAGTGACTGTTTCTAACTCATGTTTAGTGACAGCTTCTCAGTATCCTTTGGATGAAACAATGACAGGGATAGCAATAGCAGGAGTAATTAAAAGTACATTGTCTTGGAGGAGGGAAACAGGCTGACACACTCTCTGCATAGCCACTGTGGAGCTGCAGGGTGTTGATAGCTTGATATGCCACAGCACAAGGCAACCAGAGCTTAATTGTCACACCTCCATTATCGCTGCAGCTCAGACACCAAGGTGGCAGTAGAAAGAACCTTAGAGCCATCTTTTCTGCTTGACATCAGCTGCAGTCTCCAGGCAAGAGCAAATGGATGCGTGATGGTAGCAGTCCTTTTGCCAGGTAAATCCAAACACAGGAGCACCACAAACAGTAATGAAGATGCTTATTTATGCAGCTTCAAAGTATTCCACAGCTCTGGAGGCTGGCTAAAGAGATCTCTTCTGTAACAGTGGTCACCTTGTGGTACAGTTGCTTCTGCAGCTACATGGGGAGAACAAGTCTTACTTCTGGAAAATGAAGCACTGTGCTTGCATCACACTGGCAATCTGTGTGTGGTGTGACCTGTGTGCACACATGTGCTTCTCTATCACGGGAAGAGAAGAATACAAAATCCCTCTGTTTCAATTCTAAACTGGTTTCCAAAAGCTAGGGAAAAGGAGAACAGTGTGCAGGTTTGAGAGCTGGCAGAACAATTCAGCGATTCGTCAGAAACGACACAGGGGCCACAAGAAAGGAGTTTTCTCCTGTAAGTATGACTGGTTTGCTAAAATCCCAGCTACAGCACTAAAGAAACCTCTCCAGTCCCAGGTTTAATCCAAGCTTATCAACCCACCATGGTGCAGTTTAACCTTTTCCCCATCTCTCACCTTCCAAGGCATATGCCTTTCACAATCCCCGTCCCTCTACTGGTTTTAACATTTCCCTGAGCCAGAGATTAACTTTTCCCTAAAGCCAGACTTACTCCCATGCTCCATATCTGAACCCAGTCCAAAAGGTCTTCCCAGTTCAGTGGATGACTTGGCTCCCACTAATGCTCTGACCTGAACCTCACTGCCTTGGATGAAATCGTTCCTCTTGCTACAGTCCCTGATCAGTCCAGCTTTAAACTCTAGAGATCCACCATGCAGATGTCCTCCCTCTTTCACCATGTAGTTGTCACTGAAAGAATGGCTTTTTTATGGTAAAATTACCCTTCTGGCTTTGGAGCTTTCTAGAACTGATAAAGAGACTCATTGACTGCATCAAGCTCCTAATGAACTGCTGTTTTGTATATCACAGTACTTAAATACAACAGGGAACCAGCAACTACAATTACCAAACCCCCTTTCTATCAACTCTTAAAAAGCTGCTGAGAAAAGCTACTTTATGGACTAATGCAGCAGGAGTATTACCTCAGGTCAAACTCATCTCCCATCTCAAGCAGAGCCACATTTGGCCACCTGACTTACTGCTAACTCCCCTGTGCTGATACCTATCTGTCTGTTTGATGGACAGGCTCCAACAATATAAGTTACCTCCACTCAATGCTGTTAAACCCATTGACCAGCACACTCCATCAAACAGGAGTTTATCTACTCAAGTAACTTTGTAGGTCAGACTCCTGTCATTCACCCCTACCATCCACACAAAAGCCAAGGCTCTGATGGAGTGCAGTGATTACCAGAACATGTGAGATGTGGCAGAAGGCAGGCAAGCAGCTTGCAAAGAGCGTGGCCACCCTGGCAGCACCTACAGAAACTCCTTTTAGGTGGAGATTTAAAATCAGCCAGGTCTTGTGTCATCTTTCATCAGTTTTCTTGGCTTTCCCTCTGTGAGCGAATGATGAATACGATCTTCTTTGTTTGAGTTCTTGCGATGAAGCACTGTTTGCATAAGGCTCTTTTTATTTATTTTCTTCCTGTGGCTTGTTGACTTTTGTAAGACATTCATAAATTTGTTCTGAGTGCCAGTGAGATGCTTAATGGTGTTAAAGGGAAGGTATTAAGGATAGTCGACTCATGTTAGAACAAGCCACTTGAAAGTAGCTATAAATATTTGTCTGGATTTCATTTTGCTAGCAAACAGCTTCTTTTCTTTTTCTCCTCCCATTGCCCCCCTTAAATAGTTGATTTCATAAATAACAGAAGAATTTTCACATTAATATAAAAGTGCGTGTCTGGGTTTGTTTTTCTTAATAGAAACTTTCCTACTGGGGACATTGAAGTCCTTGTATTCAGTCTGTATGAAATCGGTTCCCTTTTCAGGAAAACCTTGGCAGCTTAAGACCTCCAGGGTGAGCTCATGTTCTTTTGCGCTCCCTCAAACTCATCTCTGCTCTTTCATTATTTTGGAAACGAGTTTAGGCTAGACTTAGGGACTGCAGTGTCCTACAACGAAGCCAGTAGCTACACATTCCTCCTCATTTGGCTCATAGGCACACTGGAGGTTTTTTGATTCCTTCAGGACTGTAGCCACTGGCCACATAATTTGGAAACTCCACCTTCTGGTCCTATTACTCTAAGGTCACATTGACATAGACAGACACAGAATATTCTGATCTTATTATCTTTGGTACCAAAGTCACTCTCACTGGGAACTATGATTGATAATTTAGGGCTACCACTCGTGTAGTCACCCTCCAGATCCCTGTCAGCCCCAGGGCAACAAAAACAGCTTTTTGCACAAGAATAGTCCAAAGCTACTTCTTAGAACCAGCAGGCATCCATGATGAGGACTTGTCTCTGCCTCTGGCTTTGGACAGACAGAGTTCTTGGCATGCATTTCATCCCTGAAAGACCTAAAATTGTGCTGAGATGCAGTGGTCTGAGAACCTCCAAATAGCTGCTGCTGGGGCAGATGAGCAGATAGCTCAGTGCTCAGCCAGTAAGAGAGGAAAGGACAAGGGGGTGCCCAGAGGAGCCAGGTAGGGAGGAGAGGAAGTCCCTGTCTTAGAACAGGAACTAGGGAACCAAAAGAACTGGGTGAGCAGGGTTTGGGAGGGTCTTTGACTGTGTGGCAAGAATGAGTTGTCAATGCATTTTTAAAATTCATTTCTTGGTACTATCACCAATCATAGCTCATTACAGCAGTCCAGCAAGGAAATCTTGAACACCCACCTCAGACATCTCTCATAAGAGTCATGGTGTTTTACACCAGGAAGGACTGCCAGCTTTGGTCCAATCTAGCAAACCAACTAGCATTTTCAGCTTAAAGTCACTTCTAAAAATATTCAAACCCAACATCCCCTGGAGAACTTCCTTGGACAGCAGGGGAAATATAACAGAAAATACACTTTCTAATACAGATCTCCAGTCTCCATTGTTTTTTCTGAGTGCTTTTGGATCTTCTGGATATGTGCACAGCTACATCCCAGTACTCTCCATTACAGCCACAAACAAACCCTACACCTCCAGCACAGCAATGGCAAAGACCTGGCAGATGCTCCAGATCAGCAGAGGCAAGAGTAAACTACCACATAGCTAAAGTACCTGCTCAGGGGAAGGGTGCAGTTAGCTGCCAACATACAGCTTGCTGATTCTGCTGTTCTCCCTCCTCCCTTTTTTTTTTGAAAACACATGTATATAGTTCAACCAGGTTTTCCAGTCCATGCAAATGCTAATTGCCATGGTTTGAAACATTCTGTACCCCACTAGAATTAAATGGCAAACCAGAAGTTTTGATGATATCATGGTGAATGATTTATCTGGCGAGATACTACATTCCTGCAGCGTGCTTAAGTAATAAGGCATGCTGGGGAGAACATTTGAGTGATTAGTTTGCCTCTAGTGCGGGCTACAGCCAAAGATTAATGACCTTGGGCGCCCAAGAAGTTCAATTAATGCCTTGAAATGGACTACCTAGAAGGCCTGACGGCTATTATTAAATGGAACATTACCACAAGGAACACTATTTCATGGCTTTGTAAACACAGGTATAGTACTTCCCACATCCAAAGCGCTCTAGCCATGTTTCTAAATTAGCAAGCACCTGAGGAACTATTTGTTGAGAGATGGGCCCCAACTACATTATGGACACACACTTCCACCATCACCACAATTTTGGGCTGTTTAGAGAGCAATGTTTGGATCAAATGGCTTAGAAGAAGCTGTGGTTTCTCATGCTATTGGGATGCAGGTAATTGCAGTTTTATACACCTCCTCTATTTCTTCAGCCTCCACTCCCACCAAAATGGTAAAAAACCCTGAAACAAGCAGAGTGAACAAGAGCATATCCTTCAGAGTCCTCCTGGGGAAGGCAAAGGAGTGCTGGCACTCCTTGAAGCAGCTTGTCAACTTCAGCACTACTAATGACTATGGCAAGAGATCCGTCCCATCCACCACAAAGATTTTGCCACATGGACTCACTGATCTGCTGCATCCTTGTTACACTGTTTGTGAGGGGAAGAAACATACACTGGCAAGAACAAAGAACTTGTTCAGCAGATGATGTATTAAAATGCTCTGTAGAAAAGCTCTTCTATAAATTCATCTAAGCAACCCACCAATACTTCCAATTGATGCCACCAACAGTCATATTCCCCCACCATCTCAGAAGAGTGCAGAGAGAATTAGCTAGCTCATTCAGGGTCCAGAAGAAGCCCCTGAAGAAGATGGCACTAGCAAGAGTGGAGCTAGGAAGAAACCTCCATGAACTAGCACAAGAAGCATCCACTCCCTCAGTGTCCTTGAAGGCAAGCACACATGTTGCTCTGCCTCTAATTGACCAGTCCTAGCTTCTTCCTCTGCTGAAGACCAATGCAAGGATGTTCCTCTACAGGCTAGACATCTATTTTTAGTTTGTTTAAAGACCTTAACCTACAACACCTTCTCGGTCAGGACCAAGCCAATTGCAATGCAACAAGGTACGAGTGTGCTACGGTACAGCCAGCCCAGGTTTGCTCTTCTAAGGCTGCCCATCCCATCTATAAAACTCTCTGCCAAAACAAACTAGATTAAGCTCAGGTCAGATTATGTGAGAGCTTGGCTGCAGGGACTTTTCATTCTAGCCTTTATTCAGTAAAAAGAACCCCACAGGTTCAGCATGAGAACAAGAGAAGAGAGAAAGCAGAGAGACTGATGCCATGAAGAGAGCAACTGGATTCCTGGAGAGAGAAGAAAAAAGAGATATAAGATGCAAGGTAAATAAAAGGGCACAAAGGCTTAGCTGTCACTTCAGAGAGAGAAAGTGAGGGGCAAGGGGTCAAACTTTACACTCATTAACCCCGCATCCTCAAACCCTGAAGGTCTGCAACTACCCCAATGACTGCAGCATGGACAGTCAAGTCTGACCCATCTTGATCTTTTAAAACTCAGGATGAAGAAAGTGACTAAAAAGTGACAGTTCCACCTTCAGATCCCATGCAGTTTGCTATGCTACAGGTTTGATCTGAAAATGGGAGTTTGCTCTGGAATCTCCCCACCGCATCATTTTAACTTTGTAAGAAAGTGTGTTGTGAAAGCATGTACCTGCTCCCTGATGCACCAAAGCACAGACATGTGAGCTAGCCTTTAACTACAGGAGTCTCTGTTAATGGAGTGTGACTATTTGCAATCTGAAATTATTAAGCATTTATTCAAATACTTTCCTGGATCAGGAAAAGTATTGTCATAGACGTTCTTTAGCTGCATGACTAATTGAAGCAGTACCTGATTCTGTCAATGCTATCAACAGAATGGTAAATACCACACAGCAGATAACACAACAGTAGAAGCTCTGAAGACCAACATATAAAATAAATTGAACGTCCAAGTCTTGGATAATACATATACAGCACACAGAAAAAGAACAGTTTATGCCTCTGTCGTCAATGGCTAATAGAAAAATAATAAACCTAGTTTGGGTGTTCTGGCAAGCAGAAACACAGCGTGATTGCCATTTAATGCATTCACCTGTTGGCTTGGAAAGGGAATTCAAACTCTTGTTGTATTAACATTGAAAAAGCATCATTAAAAAAATGTTTTATTCAAACACTGAACAACCAGCTTTATTCTGATAAAGAAAACTGACCTCCAAAGCGCAAGTCTGTCTTCCTTACCACATCCCCCTAACGCAGGGGATCCCCAAAACCACCAGGAGATCCACTCTGAGCTTCTGAATACAGCCTACAGAGAGATGTGGGTTTTTTCATTATTGGTGTAGTACTACACTACAATTGCATATACCTAGAGTTACTGCAACACAAATTAACTGTGTTACACAGTGGAAAGATCTGCTGCTACTGAACCCCATTAAAACTGTACAGACTCCTCTTTTTCAAGCTTCTGTCTAGAAATTTTTCACATCTTTTTCCTCCTGCTACAGAATTTAAATACAAGTTTTGCAGAATCTGGGGAAGCATGGTCAGCTCTGCCCAGCCCCTAGCACGCAACAAACTAATAACCACAACAAAATAACCTATCTGCTTTCCTGTTCTCTCTGTATGAGAGATTGGTGATTGAGAACTGCCTCCTGAGAAGTCTCTTTTGCGCCCAGTCCAGCCTGTACATGTTTAAGTCTGAGGCAGGCAAACACAACAAGCCCCCAGGAATCCATAACCACCCTGATGCTTCTGGGTTACAAAGCATCTTCACCACCATCTGTTTTCAGTCACTCCAAAATGAGTTCTGAAGAGTCAATTGTTTTCTTCTAGGAAAAATAAACATGCAAGCCACTATTCTCCTGATTTCCAGCAATTTTCTGCTGTGGGTAAATGTAGCTTCAGATTTTAGAACTAAGTCTCTTTCTCATCCAAAGAATTTTGCAATATAATTACCTCATTTTTACTGACTTGGATAACTGCTGCCCCTTAAAAAAAAAAAAGTGTGTAAAGTCTGCAAGACTAATTTCTTCTCCTGCTCCTTTGTTATAAAATCTTGGAACAATTGATAGTGATTAATCTCACTTGATATTTCTTTGGTTCTCTATTTGTTGATTTAACAGCACTTTATGACTGATTGTTTTCAATCACTAGAAGCAAGAACTGTATAAAAACACCTTTGATGAATATTTTTTATATGTATCCCAATTTTTGTCTGACGTTAAGTATCTATGTTTGTATGTTTTAGGAAAAA
>JAVSBS010016537.1:7990-22576 GCA_033124195.1 Coracias cyanogaster | reverse complement strand
TCAGATCTGCACTGTTGTTTGAATTGTCTTCCAGGGAGTAAAATTATTATTTTTCTTATTTTTACAGCTCTAATGCATAGTGGCTGATGGAGGTGGCCCTTCAGAAACCATGTATGTGAAACCAAAACTACCTCCAGATCGGAAGATTGCCTCAAGATTCTGCAGGCAGCCTACACAAGCAAGATGGGGAAGGCTATAATACAGTCTCTGTTATTTTATTAGTAGTTTTTAAGAAGCCCAGCTTGCACATTGAATGCACATACTCTCAAATACAGTGGCAAAATCCATTCCTAGGTGTAACATCAGTGGCCTTACAAGGAATGACTTTGGCCTTTGGAAGAGTACTGGCAGAGCTGATAGCAGGGGCTGCATCTTTTGCTTGTTTCGGGGCTGGAGAGCTCCAGCCCAAGAAATGTCCCTGTGAAAGGCTGTGCTCAGTGGAAGGAGTGTGAAACAGGATGTGAGACTCCAGACCACAAGAGGAGACATAAGAGTTAGCAGAAATCAAGAAATATGTTAATACTGAACTCTTCAATATCCACCAGCTTCGCCTCCCATCTTCAGCCTCCTGTCTCTAACAGTGAGCTATACCCTTTGACTCTGAACCTTACCTACCCTCAATTTTAGCCTATTTTCATCTCTGCATCCTCTTTTTACCTGCAGCTCACAGCTGTGTCCTGCATGTGTCCACCCTCTCTTTCCTGGCTCTTCACATTTCTCATGGTCCATCTGCAAACATGACCGACACCACTTATATGTCATTCCTGGCTCACCCTCATGTCTCTTTCTGATTCCAAACTAAAACTTCACCAGCCACTATCTCAAATTATGGAGAAAGACCAATCATCGGTCAACATTCCTCCTTCAAAATATTCACAATAAAGTTCCACTAAAGCAGAAATCTTTGATACTAGATTGTGCTTTCCTTGTACTTTCTCATACAATACTCTCAAGTTTTCATAGTTTTCAGGAAGTATGTGAAAATCAGGTTTTATTCTGGAACTTCAGGGCTCTGCATAATCACAACGGCTCTTCTCTATGGCCTGCTATGCTCATTTATACAAAATATCAGGGCTAATAACTTGACCTAAAGCAGAACTTCCATGTGAGCTTGAGTGTATGGAGACAGCAAATGACTGCTATGGACTAAAGTTTACCACAATTTAAGCACTTGTGCACAAAAGAAAGTAGATGGTGGTGGCTCAGGGGCATTGTCACAACCCAGGGGCAACATTTAACTTCCTCCTCCTTTTTTGTAATCTGTTTCTTCTGCTGCCCAAAGTTAGCAGCATATAAAAACAGAACAAGGACTCAGAAATATAGCAAAATGAAGGATGAGAATTGTTATTTCTCATGTCCCCACTGCCTGCAAGGGAAGGTGCCTCCAGTTAACTCCACTACCCTGGGACAGCCTCTCCTTCCACTGCCCACGTTACTTAGTCTGCCTCCACTGCTGTTCCTAGTTGGCTGCACTACTGACAGCTCTCTTAAGGGGCAGAAAAAAACTCCCACAAAAACAACAAAAAAGAAAAAAGAAAAGAACCCAACCCACCACTAACAAAAAACACACCACAACATAAAAACCTCATCAACAAACAAAAAAAAACCCCCACCACCGCAAACCATAAACGCACACAACTGTTTTTCAGTTGCCAGATCATTATTTAGCCTTTCAGCCCATTCTGAAGCATCCTAAATTATTTACATGAGATGCTTCTCTGTTTCTTTTCTTAAGCCTACAGCCCTGCTCCTCTTTTCAATCTTCACACATATATTTCTTGGATTTTTACTTTTTCTCCTTCAGTCCCCTCCTCCACAACACACTACAACAATAGACTTGAGCTTGGTTTTACGAAATCACTCATAGTGTCATCTTAGCTTCTTTGCTTTCTAAACCATGGCCATAAATTGTTGGGAAAACAGCACAACAGACGTGTCTTCTCTAATATACTGAAAATATGGCCTATCAACTCTACCAGGCCACATTCAACCATGCACAACATGCAGCTATAACGCTACAGACTATGGGTGAAGTTTCCCCCACCCTTGCTCACATACACATCTTTCAACCCAACTGAAAGATATGGGAATTCCTTTCCCCGTTCCACAAATCCCAGTGTGCTCCTTTCCCCTCCATCCCTGGTCATCTTCTTAGGGTACCACCTTCTGGTGGCTGCAGCAGTGCTGTCTTCTTCCAAGCCACTTGGATGCAGGATGGATTGAAACCATCCTTGAACAAATCATCATAGCATGCCCACCTCTTCTGTTGTCCACCACTCTGGTCTCATTTGTCTCATCTGATTGCTCTTTACCCACATTGCCTGTTCTCATACCCATTCACGTCACACATTCAGAGGATAACACAATTTCAAATGTTATAATCCAACTAAACCACATTTGCTGCTTCAACCACCACCTTAGTTCACTGTTCTCCTTTTAAGCAAACACAAACAATGTCAGAAGATCTACTAACAATGGAAACAGGCGGATAGCAGAACAGTTACAGGCTGAAACTCAGCAAGGCCCCCATTAGGGGGAAAATTTCAAGTGCTTTAATCATGACAAATGGCACCACAATGAGTCAGTGGATATGACGGGTCAGCCTCTTGGCTGGTGCACTGCCAACAGCTTCCACATGGGTTCATCAGGCATGAATTGGCCCCATATGTGAAAACCCACTACAATTTGTCCAGTTTCTCCCATCCCTGTGGAGCAAAGTCTCCATATGTGAGATTCCCACAGAGCTGTCAGCCAGTGTCACATTTCAACAACAGCAAAAACAACCAGGGCTGCATAAACCAGCAAAGCAATCTCATTGCTCATAAACTGGCAAGTGACCTAGGTTGGCAATGTTTTTGTTGATCACAACCCTTTCTGTGGAACAAAACATAGGAACTATCACATCAGAACAGACTCAGTAATTCATCTTCTCCTTGTCTCCTGTCTCCAGTAGAGGCCAACATTGATGCTTTAACAGAAGATGCCTGCAAGGCACCTGGGTCAGTTGTGCACTATTTTACCCTTGACCCAGGGCAAAACTCCACTACTGTTACATACAACTGTGCAATATTATACTATGTTATCCCAGATATGACAGACCATCAGGTCCTGTCATAAAGAAATATATGTCAGAGGATTGTCCTTTCTTCTTCCCTCTTCCTTTTTATTTTAGCTTGATTAACGTAACTGCACATCCTCTTCTTAAGATCAAGTCTTTTACTTCTCAATAGACTGGTCTTTATCAATTAATTCAACTTTGTGCCAAAAAGTGGTATTGTTATTCTTACTTATGTTAATGTCTTCTCTTACAGAAGTAGTTTCACAGGATTCTTTGTTGAACCTTGCCCTGTTTCACAGAGCTCTAAATTTTATAAATTTTTGTTCTTTTCTACTTTTATTACACCTTGTCTTGGACAAGGTATACATAGCTCAGCTACAAAAACACAGGCTAGCTACCCTAAACCAAGATTGTGTTCTCAATTCCTACAATGCAAACCAAGAGATCACGTGAAAAGTAAAAAATAAAATACCTGAAATTATATCTTCTGGTGATATCTTCTGGCCTGTTGTATCTGAAGTAGAATTTAGGGAAGTTTCTCCAATGATACTCATGGCAATACAATTAATCATATTCTTTCTAAACTGCTGATATTTAAGTACAAACCGTGCTTCATTTCCAAAGTGGAGATCCTGATGAAGGAACTGTTTTATTTGCATGGGGTTTTTTTTGTCATAAAATGAATTATTTTGCAAATATTAAATTAAAAGAAAATACAACCTCATCTATTATTTCTTCTATTTTTCCTATCTCTGAAACAAGTAATTTTTAAATGCCGCACCTGTAAGCCTAGTGCAGCATGCCAACATGAAGAACTTCTAAATCAATTTTAAAGAAACATATAGACACTTTTGTTTTAAGCTACTAAAAATAAAAACATTCAGCTTCATTCAGCATTCAATTTATGTATTGTTAATACTCACAGCATCTTCTGATTACAGAGGGGAAATGCTTGCATCCATCCCCAAGCTAACTATTTTCTGAAGCACCAACTGCCAATTCTGGCAGCCCTGCCACCCTTGTTAGGTGATAAATTAATGCTTGCACTGCCATTGTGCACCCGGCCAAGCCAGGCAGAGTTCAGGCGGCCAAAGCCTCACTTTGTCCAAACTGCACCCACCCTCTAGTGGGATGAGGAAAAAGTGCTGCTCAGGGCTCTGATTCTCTCCCATACCTGCTTTATCCTGGCACACTAGACCATTTGCTGTGATACTGAAGGAACATTTATATAGGATAAGCATGCTAAGATTTTTCTTTCTTTGCTTCTCCCTAGCTTCCACACATCTGCCAGATCCACGTGAATATGGCACGTTAGCTCTAAAAGATGATTATGGCCCTGATGAGATTCACCAAGAAACTTTAGGGGCCATCTTTTCTTCCCAGCTTTGCCTTGCACTCTTCAGTGTCAGTGTCATCCTAACTACAGCTTCAAAGGTGACTAAGCACTGATTAGCCCACTGAATTGGTGGCTATAACTATCACTATACATTTCTTTTGCTATAAAGAAAAAAACAAGCACACAAAAAAAAATGTTTAGAAAAAAATATTAATCCAGCCCATTTTCTTCTATGTATTAGATAGACCAATACAACTGACTGTAAAAAGCAGAAAAGTGGAATATTGTTGCTAAACAATGAGCACTGCAGTTGTAGTACAATCTGTGAAAAAGCAGCAGAGCTGTAAACAGGTTTCAAACCATGACCTATGTCAGCTGTACAAAATATAAAAAGTGAGAGTCCTTAGAGCAAACAACCCTTGAGAGAGTTTACATCAAGCAAAGGTCAAATCCTTCTTCCCACACCTAGGGAGGGGTCAGCGCGAGGGACAGGCAAACAGGACCAAGGATGAGAGCAGGGCAGCACCCCCAGCTAGAGGTACAAACTCCTGGTACCTGGGCAAGAGCTGAGTAGGTCCAGTGGCCACAACCAGTATCAGCCACAGTCCAGAGCCCCAGACAAGTCCAAATCAAGACAGAAGGTCAAAGCACAAGCCTAAGCACAGCAATAGCCCCTCAACACCAGAGGCTGAGCCTAAAGGCAGATCAGAACTAGCAGACACAGGGTGCATGGGCAGAGGCCCAGGTGGAGCTGCTCAGGGCACTCAGAGTGTGGAGACAGCCTCTGAGGTCTGGCAAACCTCTTTATAAACTCAGGCTAATGATCCCCAGTGAATTTAGGTGAATCAAATCAGGTCCAAAAGAAATAAGCAAAGATTTACAGCAAAGATGCAAAGCGAAAAACTACTAAGAAATATATTCTGTTCTCAAATATGAAAATGGAGCTTGCAAGTAAACCTCGATGAAAGCTGGAGATAAAGAACTGACTCTACAAACAGTGATGTCTTTTACAAGGCTGGCTATTTTGTCCACTACATGCACAACAAGATGAAGGACAGAAATAAAGCAACCAAGGCCATTAAAAACAAGATGGGACCTGAAACAACTGAACAGAACTGAAGAAAGTATGATCCCTTCCCTGACATGATGAAATCAGCAGCCTCCAGCAGCCTGCTAGGCAGACTCATATCTAGAATGGAAAGAGCATGAAGCGAAGGAGGGGGAGGGAGTAAAAATAAAGCTATCTTTCATAGATCACATGGTCCCACCAGGAAATACGGAAACCTCTGATTTGCCTGGCTCTCTGTCTCTCCCTCCCTTTGGGTCTTCTGCAGAAAGCATAGCCTGTGTGCCCAGGAGGTGATGAAATCCCTAATGCTGTATGGCACATGGGGATTTGGGGGATTGCAAAACAGGATGTTTCTTGGAGGAAATACAGTCTCAGCAAGCAAAAGGTTCAAGTACGGTACATCTCACAATGATGTAAGAGCTTGATTATGCATCTCACTTAAAGCCCAGCTTAGGGTTTTAGTTCTAGTAGAACTAATATGCAACACCTGCTGCGATGAAAACAATTTCCGTCCCTGAACTGTAGCAGAAGTGTTTATCTTTTGAGTTAGAAAATTTTTCTCTAATGTCTGAACAAGACTCCAGGGACAGGAACATATGCCCAGAACTGATGTTTCTGCACATTAGATAGCTTATAAAAATGAGAATTAGAAAAAACTGGTATCATCAGATGTCTTGTCCAATAAAGTCATTAAATGGAAAGTACAGAAAGATTCCTCTAACGTTTCCTCTCCCTGCCACTGTAGTCCCAGTTGCTCTTTGTGGATTGGAAACAGAGGCTACTGAAAAAGCTTGCTGGGGTAAACTCTGAGTTTAAAATTCACAGCTTTTCCAGACCTGTCCCTACCAAAACTACCACTGGCTTCAATGGAAATTTTACCCAAATATGGGCCTCAGGACTGGGGCCTCTTGGTTTTACTTACTAATTTTATTATTAAAAGTTAAACAGAGCTGTTGACAGTACAAACGATTTTCTTACGTAAGCAGTGAAAGGGAGAGTGTCAGATATACAAGATAAAACAATACTGCCAAGTCAAGGCAATATAGGTTATGGGTGAACGTCCTTTCACAGAACATACTGCACTAAATCCCGAGTTTCACTCTCTTCCTCAAGCAAAACTCCCATTTAAGTCAACTGGAGCTCAGTGTGATCAAGAGGCAGAGTAAAGCCTAAAAAAGGATCTCAGGGTTCAGCCATGGTCACTACAAGGGCATTAAGAGACTATAGCTGTTGAAAACACAACAGATCAACCTTTACAGATCAAAACTTGTGAGCAGTTAAAGCTCCTCAAAAACCACATGCTCTGCTTTGCACTAAGAAAGGAAAAAGGCACAGGTCCCAGGCTTGATGAGCAAAGCTGAATGGTGAAGCATTACTTCATTTTTAACTTAGGGAGACTATTTGTCCTAATGATGTCCTAGAATGGTAAGACAGACCTGCCCTACAGATCTAACTGCTGTATAGATTCATTAAATACTACAACTGCAAATTCAGTGCTCCAGCCATTCAACTCTACACACACAAGCCTTAACAATAAACCCCTTGATGACAGGAATGTCAGGGAGGGCATGTAGGGCTTTCCTCCTATACTTTCTGCTATGATATTCTTTATCTAAAGCTTGTACATGAACCAGACACTTGTTTGTCATTCTTGACTGAAAATAATAACAGCAAATGATGTGATGCTTAAAAACAATAACAATCCTGTCAAAGGCAAACTGTTCTCAGTTCAGTCTAACAACACTTCATTGGTTTGGTGATTAAGTGGCAACCCAAAAGTTAACTTCCTGGAAAATCTACTGTTGTTATAATGAAATTGCACTGTCAGAGCCATAGGATAGTTCTGTCTTTAATAACAATGCAACAGACATTGAGGGAAATTCCTGTGGTTGTCTGTCCTACTCAGATACAGTTATCATCCAATAGATCATGAGCTGTACAATAGTCAATGGTGTCACAAAGTTTTTGACACAGTTAACACATTAACACATCAGACAAACGTAGGGTTTGAGCCAATTCTCACCAAAGCCAATGGAAAAACTCCAACAGAGTTGTATTTGGCACAGGGATGGTGTCACACATATTGTCAATCACATAGGAAACAAGACAATCACAGCAGTTCTCTTCTGACATCAGTGTCTGCCTCTACTTAAGGCTTTGGCAGAGCCTCACGAGGGACTGGCTCTCTTTCTCCTGCTTCTTCTAAACAGACTGAGAATCACTAGGGTTTGTTTTTTTGGCTTAGGGCACTCAAAAGTGCATTGTTGAGTTCACAGAACTGAAATCTAAATAATTTTTGTCTTTTCTTAAATTTCAAATACTTCTTAAAGTGTGATTTGATTTTTACCCTTATACTTTACCCAATGCTTTTTTAAATAAAGAAGCAACAACCCCTTCTTTACAATCAACCCCACTATCATAAATCACAGACCAGCTCTGACCATGTACTATTGAAGCGTGGTCATATCAGCAAACATGCCAGTATATCTAACCATGGAATGTCTTTTCTAAGCAAATGTTTAGTAAAACATCATTTGCTGAGTAAGAGTTCATTTGGATTGATCTGCTCAGGAAAGGAACATTACCGATGAAAACATACTGTTCCTTTACAGTCACAATACCAACACTGCAATAAACACTAGTTCAACTGACAAATCAAGCTTAAAACAACAAAATCCTTGTGCAAATGGTGCACGGAAATACCAGAATTCCCAGTTTAAAATAAAAAGCTAAAAAAATAATGAAAGAGAGAGAAAGACACTATATTAATCATTATAGCACTGACTCCTGCTGGGTTAAAGATCCAAATGAATGAGTGGGCAAGAGAACCTGATCTTGGAACTATGCTCACAGAGACATAATTAGGAGTCTAAATCCAAGATAATTTTCCCTTTTTGTAAAATCAGGGCTTCAATAGCAGAAGGAAACCTGTCCATTTTCCTATTAATATGGAAAAACACTAACCCAAGGCTGAAGAGGCAGAGACAGACATATAGTGTCAGTGAGGTCTGAGTGAAGCCTGTTTCTCCCTTCCTCTCTATCCTTCCCTGTCCCTAACCCCACTCAAATCTGCTGCTCCCCATGATTTCTTATTTTAGCACATCTGCACCAGCCCCTCCTGCAAGGACAAGGCTGCTACATAGACATCTCAGCAGGGAGTTCCTTGCTCGCCATCCTCCCACCCGAGATCTTGGCAGAGGCAAGAGCATGCAGGTGGAGCAGCAGGTTGGCAGCTGAGTTTGTATTTCCCACTGCTGTGCTGCTCTCACAGATGCCGCACAAGAGTCAGCCCCGCTCCCAGGGAGGCTGTGGCATGTCCTCTTCAGCACTGGCCAGACTTCAGGGGACCAACCTAGCAGTGGGTGCCAGGAATATGCTTCCTCTCTCCAGTACACTTTCCTCAGCACATGCTTGCTATGCTGCATCTGTTTCTGACAGAGATCTTAGCTCTTGGCCTGATGCAGGACTTCAATAGCACTTACTAAAGTTGCCCTAAGAGCACAGCCTGTGCAAGCACTAACTAAAGGAGGTTTCCACTCTCCTATCTCAGAGCTTTCAAAGGAAAATGGCTGAAAAAAGATGATAAGCTGGTACATGGCTTCTTAGTTGGTGATTATCCATCAGGATCAGCCACATAACACTAGCAGCCATTATCAAACTTTGCCCAACATAATACCCTTGTCCCAAAAATTTAAATCACTACAAAAATAGTATATTTTAATAAGGTGGAAATGTGTTGTGAAGGACTTCTTTTTATTCCACTGCAAAGAACACAACAAACTTTTTTTTTTAATCTGAAATTCATAGAAGACTGTCTGGTTTACATGGAGAAATTGGGAATGAACATTCACTGCAATGTGCTTGCAGAAGGAAAGAAATCACTTTTCAGAAAGGTCCAAGTTCAATATTTCAGCCTGCACTTCAAGCAGGGGCTAAGACTAAAGTCCTGCCTGCTGAAATTGTGAAATCTCTGTAAGCAAGTTTATAAGCAAGCATTAGCACAGCTGGCAAAGGCTTTTAGCTAGGAAAAAGTTATTCTACCAGTGAAGACATGCAGGACAGTGCAGATGAACTGAAGTCTGCAAAAGCACATCAGGTGGGAGGGCTGTGTGGACTGGAGGGCTGCTGAGAAGCCACTGCAATATTCATGAAGAATTTTAGGTCCTTATACCAAAATGCTTTAGCAATAGCTATTAGTAAAATATTTTTTTTCTCTGTTCCCTGCATAGACCCTAGTTTTGCAGATAGCTATAATGAAAACCGCTTGAAATGCCAGACAGAGGGAGGAGATGGACGTGGCACATAATGTGCAATAAGGAGACTGGTTTGGTAGGTCCTGATGGAGCACTTCAGCTCAGTGATGGATTTAGGAAGCAGCTTGTACTGAACTGAACACAAAACTCGTAAAGGGAATAGATGCTTGTTCTTATGAGGGCTCCATTAAAAAAAGTTTTTGTGAAAAGTCAGGTAATAAACAACTGAACGAAGGTTTAAAATCTACATTGGTAAGGAAAAAGAAGGTATGGACTGGACCTAAACTAGACATTCCTCCAGGGAAGCAGAAATAGGGGTCTTGTTAAAGCACCAGCTGTTAATCCCCATCTGTATGTAATTTCCATTCCCATCATCTGTGTGGAATAAAGCCCTTCCAAAAAGAATCATTACTGAGCTGGCTAAAAACTGGAGGAGGCCTAAGTGCAAGCTTGTGGTAGGTGTCCCACAGCTCAGAAAGACTGCCTGTTTCTCACATGGATTTGAGGCCAGATGACATTTCTAGGCAGTATAGAGGCAAAGGTCACCAGTGACAGTATTGCCCAAGTGTAGGGAAACCACATTGGGGAAAACTAGAAGTTGCTGAAGCAGCAGAGTCACCATTAGCAACTCTTCCCAAGGCCCAGGCAAAACACTGGCCACTTGGCTGCCACTGAAGGTATGACACTGACAGCTTGAAAGCCGCATGGCTGTTCAGAAATAACTCTGACCCATAACCCATAGAAAACACACACAGCTGAAGTACATGGGAACAGCAAGAAGGAAATAAACTACAATCATCAGCTACAACTGGAGAAATACAGCTTTTCGTGAAGCTCATATGGGGTGGACTTTTAATGAAATGATCAGTATCTCTAGTGCTGTGGGGTTTTGAATGACCTTCATTTCAGCTACCTGCTGTTTTACCACTGTGATCTGTAGCTAAATTAACTGAGTAAGGTGCTTTTCTGGAGTGAGTTCATCTGTCTGTGAACTGTCCTAATATGTTTTCTCCTGGATGTTTTTCAGACATTTCCAGTGGATGGGAATAAGAACAAGTTCTGACTCTGAACACAGCTCACAGTTTCCCCACTGTTTCTTCCAGTGACAGATATGAACTGCTCCCCAGGTGTACTTCAAGTAAAATTGTCATGAAGCCTGTTCATGAAACCCATTTGTGACACAAAGGATTCTCCATGTGCTGATGCCATTTCTACTGGCTGGTGGGAATTGGCTGTTTCCTGCTGGACCAGTTCATGCTGGACTGGAGCCCATATTCTGCCAGTCCATGCTGGATCAAAGACTATATTCTGCAGAAGAATTACATGACCAAGCAGCAGGTGTGTCTGGTGGAAAGTCACGTCACAGGGACAGAGTTCAGTGTACTTGGTGTCACAACAAGAGAGGTTGGCTTTGAAATAGCACCGTGAGTGAAAGGCTGGCAGACGTGACAGCAGAAGAAAGAGAAAGGACGTAACGAGAAGAGGGGCTCTCCTGAAATGCTGGTTCCTTCTCTAGAAATGACAAAGTTAAGACCTAGCCCTCATCCAAAATCAGACTGTGCTTAAACCAGAGAGAGGTCTCCAGAAGCTCTGCCATTATTGCACTGGTCAGATGGCAGTGAAAGAGAAACAAAATCACATCCTGGAACACAGCCAGAGGCAACTACCTACATTGCCCTGAGCAAACCCAGTGGAAGCAGTAAGGCATGCCAAGAGATACACAGGCATGTGCATTGACTATTGAAATGTTTATTTACAAACAAATCTACTGTTCCCTCCATGTAACAGTCACTTGGGATAAAACACCAAGAGTGAAATATGTTCATAGTTTAGATATGATGTCATCAAACTAAAACAGTATGCAAATATGAAGGCAAAACAGTAATACCTTAGTCTACTGAATGTAATTCAAGCCCATAAATGCTCAAGAGATACGTTAAAGAATGACACATAATCTAACCTACGATTTGAGAAGTGAAAACATCTTCACATAGATTATGTCATTTGTGTCCTTAAAACAGAGAGAGAACTTTTGGTAGGAAAGTAATGGATTCCAAATTGTTTTAACAAGAAAAAACTTAAATTTGCAGGGACTAGACAACAATTTGAGAGAAATAATATCCTCCTGGTGGGACGTTTAATCATCTGATTATTTCAGGAGACACACTTTATCACACTAGGGTGATGGAGCTGTTTGCAGGCTCCAGGAAATTGTACAGGTTTGATCAAAACTTCACAGAAGAAGCATAGAACGGTTATGACAACTAATTAATAGAGACTTTTGACTGAAAAAAAGGACTACTCAATGCACTTTAGACCAATTGCCTAAAATCAATGCTTTCTCATTTATCTGAATTCAAAGGATGTCAAAACCAAGCTCATCTCAAATCACCCATCTACCTCATCTCCCCAAAAATAGCTTCAGGATGATGCTGATCTGCATTTGAACCAGTTGAGATGATTGACAGGCAGTGCTTGTGTCACCTGAGGAATCTATAAAGGTTTTGAGAGCAAAATTCAGAGAGCAAATAATTACTAAACTGCAAGATTTTGTATGTGAAGACCAGGAGTAAGTTTCAAGTTCCCTGGGATGTGCTATATTCCTTTGACTCTGCTCATTTTTTCCATGGTGGCTAACATGCACAAACTCAGCCGCACTGAGTGTCCCAAGTCTGGCTCTTGTTTGTTAGGTCTGTTGATGCACAAAATACAACTCGGACTCCCTGACTTGTTCTTGCATAACACTGTCACAAGACCAGTTTGACTCTATTCTCACTGTTCTTTAGCCAGCTGAGGACATCTGCACTGAATGCTGCTTTCCAGGCACATGGTGAGGAATGTATACACACACTGTATAGTTAGATATGTATACCCATAGATCTCCAAGGATGCCCCGGATTGTGCTGTGTAAGGAGTGCTCTAGTGAGGGTACACTGTGGTTTCGGAACCTAACAAACCTTAACCAGCAGTGAACAAACTGAACAGCCTATTTTTTGCAAATGCAAACCCAAAGATTTTGGCCTGCTTAGTACATTAAGATTGCCACACACGTTCATTGAAAGAAAGGCAAATGCTGAGGGAACTCTGTAACCCTCTCAGACAGATGCCGACAAGAATTTGAAAATACCCCAGTGTGTTCCAGCAGCCTATAATGGGAGACTGGCTGTGGAAGAAGAATTGCTGGTATGATCTCAGGACTCAACCCACTGTAGTCAGACAGTCTGCCCACAATGATGGGCCCAGCCAAGACAATACAAGCTCTATACTCACTGATAATCTAGACCCAAAACCAAACAACATCCCCATGCCTGACTACACTACTCAAGTGGGTAGCTGAACCTGGACACATAACATAGACAGCAGGCTACCTGGTCTCCCAGTTTCAGCACCAGTGAAATTTCTTTCCTGAAAACTCCTAATGGGGCCAGCTAAAACGATAGATGTAAACAGCTCCTCCAGCCACAGGCAGTGCTGGACACTCCTACAAGTACTAAGCTCCTCTGTATGTTACATGGCTGCCTCTATTTAGGAGGCTAAAAAGAAGTTCAGTCTTGCTTGTATATGCTGGAATCATTACATAGACTGTTGCCATAAATCATATAAATGGGTATTACTATGTCACCAGTTAGGACAGTTGCTGTTTTTATTGAAAAACCTTCTGGCAACCCAATCCTAGTGCCATCCAAGCCGAGGTTGGCCTCAGTGCAATTTATATGAGTCTCAAGTCCATGCCCTGCAAACAGTTTTCCCGAAAAGTCTCAGGCATCTAGACAGTCAGTGTTAAGGCTGCTGTGCACGTTTTCTATCATATTCCCCAACCCAAGGGTGAGACAGGTTGACATGGAGCCATGTTACCAGCCACAGACCACTGGGAGCTGTGTCCTCCACCAGGCTGCTAGTGCTCTGCACCCCTGGGGTGGGGTCTGCTCTGCAGCCGCTACACACCCAAGACACAGATAGCCTGTTTTCCACTTGGGATGAAACACCTCCTGTGTCACAGGAGACTGGGGAGAACCAACCCCAGCCTTCCTACTGGGGACATTATATACACAGGTGAATCTCAGCAGATGCTCTCAGGGCACCCAGCAAAGCTGCTGGTGAAAGAAGACACAAAAGCACAGGCAACATTTACCTCGGCCAATATGCCATCAGAATAGGAACTTGACTGAACATAGAGATTTGAAAAAGCAGAGAGAAGAGGAGTCCTGGGAGGCAGCAGAAGACCACGGACACCCTGTCTGTGGTTTCAGTCTGCACATTCTATCCTCTAGTCAGCTCTGTCTGAACCACTTACCCAGAGTCCAATTTGTTCCTGTGGATTTTCAAGAAACATGAATCCTAAAACAAGATGTTCTGAAAGCTCAGTACATGGTATTAAAGCTAGTATCCATCATGTCAATTCTGTCTCTCCAATTGATTCATTCTGCTTGTTATTATCATCTGACTGTAATCTGCTCATAAACAATACCCTTATGATTTTTTCCATGCCTATTTATTTCCTCAGTCATTGACTTGGTTTCCTGAGGCTATCAAAATATATATATAAATATTTTTATAAACACATATCTATTTTGAAATGGTCCCTAACTACTCATAAATGCAATATGACATCAACCAAAAATCAAAGCATATTTGGCACATGGGGCCCACTACTGGCAATGAAAATGGGTGTAGCTGAAATAGCCCCAGGAAAGGACCCACCCAACCCATATACCAAATGCATTTAAATAAATACAGGGTTCAGTCTTGGTCCATAGAGAGGCAAAACACTTAAGCAGTTGGGAGAAGAACCACCTGAATGACAGCACGGGGGTACATACGTGCACCAGCCAGACATGGTACTGTAGCACTATAGCTTATTTATAGCTGG
>JAVSBS010016535.1:10755-28866 GCA_033124195.1 Coracias cyanogaster | reverse complement strand
TGATATGATTCTATGAAAAGCAGTAGTCCTAAAGCTGAACTGGTCTGTTCTGACTCAGAATTACACAACACTGTCTCTGGTCTCTCAGCACTGTGTGGGCACTTCCGAGAGTTCAGGAGCTGGATGTGGCATCTCCTGCTTCTAGGAGCCACAAATATGCAAAGCCCTTCTACTTTAAGACAGGAAGTGTAGCTGCCCAGAATTACGTTCTTTTTTTGTTTAACCCGCTGTGTGACATGCAGCATTTTGGCAAATTCAAAACCAAATCTTGAATTCCTTTCAGCTTGTCTGGGGGCTGATCATGTGGTGAGCAAATCATCCGCACTAGCTGAGGGTCGTGGCAGACACAGCGATCCCTGCCAGCAGCAGGGACTTAGCTCTGGCTAGAGTGCTCTGTGGTGTTTCCTGGAACGTGGGTTGACAGCACAAGGAGGTTTCTAATTACAAGACTCTGAGAAATCTGATTCTGGATTAACAAAGAAGGGAAGTGATACAAACAGGAGAAGTGTCGCTCGGAGCATCCCCATGTGCTGAATACTCTCAGCTACACCTGGCTTCACTCTTAATAGGAAACTCGTTAACCGACCCCAAACTTTTAATCTGTAGTTACCCAGCTCATCCTGCTGCTTCTTCAGCGTTACTTTGTACACGAACATCTTGATTCCTTGATGTATAAAAATCTACTGCCCGTGAGCACCAGCAGCTCAGAGAGCTCTGCTCTCGAGCAACTCACGAGCACAAGTCAGCCAGCGGCTGCAGTTCAAGGGTCGTTATTCTTGGAGCAGGGTGAGACAGGAGACGAACGCAGCGCAAATCCACCACTATGACAAATACCCGTGTTCCTTCCCCCAAATTCTCCAGGTTACCTTCAGCAGCGGTGTCTGGCTGAGGACGCAGGGCAGGGCGTACAGCTGCCTGACGAACAGCCGCAGCTCGTTCACCGTCAGCTGGTTCTGACACTTCCCTCCTCCGGAGCGGTACCTGCAATCACACACAGTTCAACTCGTGGGATGTCACTGAAAAAAGAAAATAAAGTCTAAACTTCTCAAGCATCTGCTTATGATTTCGTGTAAGTCACGCTTTACTCTGAAATAACAGAATATTCAGAAGGATCCAAGCTGCCTAGGGCTCACAGACATGGAAAACTTGGGTTAGTTAGAGCAGAATAAGCTATTGTTGAAAATACTCTTTCACAGTAAATAGTATTCTGGAACAACTACTCAGCCTTGGAAGAGCACTGGTTATTATGGACTAAAATTAAGCTTTTTTCCAGAACACAAAGCAATTGTGGATAAACTATTCAGTTATGTTGCAATAGCTATTGTAGTAAGCTCTCCCCATGCCCATACCAAAAGAGAACAAATCCCAATTTTGAATGGGTTTTATATTTACAGGTCGTGTAGGCACTTCTGAAAAATCCCCTTTACGCTGAAATCATCATTTTCATTTTTATTTAAAAGCTTCGTATCAAATGAGTGGCTTATAAGTGTTAACAAATTGGCTAATATTAAAAACCTCTCTAAACTCAAGCCAATATTAGCTAGGTCTGAGAACCCTGAACAGAAAAGGAAAGAAATCTCTTACAGTGCTGGCTCCAATTTAATCCACAACATGTCATTTAAACAAAAGAGGAAAACAACATCCCAGCAGGACATGCCAGCATGACTGGAACGTGAGCACTGTAAAAATCAATTTCTATTTACCATTCTATGTTAAAAATAGGTATTTTTAAAGGATATGCAAGATCACACTGGGAGTTCCAAAACCCATGGTAAGCAGAACAAGAAAATGAATTTGAAGTCTCAGGTACAGCACAGGCTGTTTTATGGTCTACAATATGTTACTATTTTTTTGTGGAAGTTCTGCAGTATCTTCCAGGAAAAAGCAGAAGTTTTAGAAATAAATATTTATGTTGACATGCACATGCACACACATGCACACATCTCTAAAGTCTAAACTATCACAAGATGATTTCGATAACCAAAAATGACATGTGCCTAAAAAAAAAGCATCCCCAGAAGAAAAGCCCATGTCCATCCAGGGTTATTAACGACAAACATCTCAAAGCACAAGGTGATTAAACTCTTGGAGACTGAGAAGCAGAAAAGGTACCATAAAACCTGGAGAAGCACGGGGCTGGCTAGTGAGCACATCCTGCTGTCCTTGCCTGGCTGTCACAGGCGCAGCTCCAGCGCCCGGGAGGAGTGAGGAGCGAGAGCTGCACCGTCCGTGGGCCCCGTGCAGATGCCCGTTCACAGCCCGATCCCAAAACAGCATTGGTGAGAACCCACTACCACAAGAACCAAAGGAAAGAGGAAGGTACAAGCCTGTCTGTGTTTCTTCAGGGGCTATGGAGAAGATGGTGAGCAAGAGTCATAGGATTTACTCTAAGAGATTAGTTCTCATCTGTTTTGGTCTCTTCTTGCCAGGAACTGTTGTGCGTACCACACAGGAGGAGATCCTGGACTATCACTGACTACCACGATTCACAAGGATGACCTCTCCAGTCAGGTCAAGTCTACCACATGACTTGTCCAAACTGATGATCAGAGCAAAAATAAAGGAAATTTTGTCAAAAGCATGAACCAAACTTTAGGCAGAACCCACAACCCTTCATAACCCCATCGGTGTGATGAAGGCTGCCCAACATCCTGAAGATACGAACTTCATAGATGAAATTGTATTTCATATAACACGCATCAAGACTTCAAGCAGTTTATTCTTTTTATATCTTTGAACACAGTTTATAAGCACTTCTCCCTTCAATCTTTTAAGGGAAAAAAAAAAATCCATCAAATAACCTGTGACTTCAAAACTAATTATGAAAACATGCAACTGGACTTTTCCCAGAAAGATGCCAAGAAAGATCAAAGGAGAAATCATGAGAGAAGGGCTGAAGCCACTCTTAGAGCAAATGCGAAGCGCAGCCCAAGCGCTGCCCGGATCCCGCGCAGTGCAGCCCCGTGTGGATTATCCATCCCCGCTGGGCAGGTACAGCCTGAGAAAGGCTGAGACGCTGGTGTCAGAGACAAGAGAACAGACCAAGACAAGGAGCTGAAGATAAAAATTGCTTCCCGCTCTTTCCAGGCCATAGTCAGGTACGTGTTAAGAGTGGGAAGGACTCTTGGAGGAGCTCCTCTGGCACAGAACAGCTGGAAAGGGCCTGGCTGCTGCTCCAAGTGCATCATCAGGAGGCCTGAGCAAACAGCGTGGATGGGAGAACACAGACTGTGGGTGCCAGGACAAGAGGAGACGGCTCAACGCTGAATGAAGGAAGAGGTGAGGAGTGTTACCATCCTTTGGTAACAGTGCCATGAAGCTCCGGGTTGGAAATCACCCATCTGGCAGAAGTTGTGTCTGTTAGAGTGCTTAATTTCTCATTTCCTGTTGTGGTATTTCTATGTTGCTGTGACAGGGCTCAAACTCTTGCGTTTACAAGACAGTGAAGGTGAATTTTATCAAGTCCTTGCTACAAAGACTTACACAGGGATCACTAAGAAGGGAAAGTGCAGCTATAAGAATTGTGTCTAAATAGTTGGTGAATGTTCTACCAACAAAGTCCTTCAAAGTCAGCCTTTAAAATACTGCAAGAACACGGGCAGTGACAAGCTACAGGATTCCTGCTGAGGCAGGCAACACGCAGAAACCACTCGGGTGCAGTTGTACCAGCACAAAGAGCAACTGCTCTGACAAACACCACGTTGCCTGAAGCAGCAGAAACAGCTGAAAATTGTCCAGATGGGACAAAAGAGAAACAGTTTTTCCTGAAGTATTAGGATTGTTGGGCTTGAGCAATAGTGTCCTCCGCATCCATAAACCCGAGATTTTCTGAGAATCCTATCATCCCGGGAGGCCAGAGGCAGCCATTGTTGGTCTGGGTGGAGAATGTGCAACAGAAAGTGGTGAGTTGTGATCCCCAAGAGAAAGGCTAGTACATCGATACGGTCACAACCAAGCTGACGCAATGAGAAGATCTGTCCAAGTCTTTCTGGATCTTCTGATTCCTTCCAGCCCATTTCAGATATGGAAAGCCCTAGCAGGACTAGGCAGCCAGGCATCCATTCCTCAAAGAATTTCCTACCCCAAGACTGCCCTGTCTCCAAATTCCTCAAGCTGATAACCTGTCTAAAAGATTTAACATGAGCGCTGCCATAGAAAGAGCACGTATTTTTCAGAGATCTCATCCAGTGTCCTCACCAGCAGCAGCTCAGGAAGTTAAGCCACTTTATTCTTCCACACGGCATAAAGTGTAATGAATATAATGACATGTGCAGCACTGACAGATTTTCAGTCCCCACAGCACAAAGACAAGACCGTGTCTTGTTGGGTGTTGCTCTGTCTGGAAACACCACATCCACTTCTGTTGGTGAACACTAGAACAGATTTACTGCCTGACTCTCAGTGGAAGAAGAGATTGAAAGCTCAGGATGTTTAATTTACCACGTGCAGTAAAGGTGAGTCTCCCTGTAAAAGATGGCCCTCCTGAGAAGACAAAAAGATTACTTTCATTTTTAAGTCTTACAGAACACTGGCATCTATCTTCAGTGACTCAGTTCTGTTGCAAACCCACAGAGAAACATTTACCTTGTTTGTCTTTTGCCATTAAGAAGCTGCTGAGCAACCGAGGCGCATTTGTCTGCATCCTGCGTAACCAGTCTGAGGTGTCGCAGCAGATCGTTGTCTGGAAACTTTTTCATTTCTGATTCTTCTATCAAAGCCTTAAAACTGACGAGACCTTTTGGGACAGATACCAAGTTAACAAAAGCCTCTCTCTGTGATGGATTTGAAATGGTAAGGCTGAACAACACAACACATTAAATACATTTCTGTTTCAACTTTAGTTATATTTTGTGTAAGAGATTTACAATCTTCTCACACACAGACAGCTTAGCATCATTTCTGGGACTGTAATAGCTAAACTACTTACTTTAAAGCATGAAATTATGTATGATTTCTTTTGATTGTTGCTTAAGGCAAAGATTGCTAAGGTTCAGAAACTAAAAACTGAAAAAATAGCCACTTAAAATTAGGTGCTGCAGACAAAAGGTAAGGTACTGACTTTTTTTGTTGTTTATTTTTGCCTCTAGAGCTTCGTTAACGTTGGAAGCCCACTCGTTGTAGGACTCCGCACGCATCTTCAGGGCGTTCATCATTGGGTAGAGTTCCTCCAGGGTATAGCGGTACCTACAAGCAGCACAGAAAAACTCTTCAGCAAAAACTGGGGGAAACAGGAGGGTGGGAGAGGCATCAAGACATGTGGGTCCATACAGCACAGAGATAGATGATCTGCTGTGCACTCAGAGTTACATCATTAGGATCTACAACTACACTATCTTGCTCCTAGAGACAATTTCAACATGCAAATGCTTCAAAAGCAATTTCAACATTACAACTGAAGCAATTGTTAAATTGTCTTCAGCAAGCTACATTCACATGTGACAAAGATGTAACAAACAACAAGAAAGGGAAGGTGACAACAGGAAGAAAAGCCAACAAAAGAAAAAAAATACTACTCAGCAAGGACTGGATGTAAGGGTTAGTGATGATGACGGTTGCTATAAATGAAAACAGTGAACTAACTTATCCAGCGATTTTTGCCATTATAGGAGCTGAATGCTGGGAAGAAAGTCTTTGTACAGATGCATGAAAAAGGCATTTGACTTTGGGGACACTGTTATTTGCAAAGGACCAAGAAACAGAACCCTGAGACGAGCACCACTGACAGAACAGAGCAGGCACTAGATCATCAAACCACGATTTCTCCGGAGCACAGCGGTATTTGCTCTCTGAAGCGTACCCCAGTTTGTATTTGTAGGTGGGACAGGAGCAGAGATCCTCAACGTGGTACAAGCAGACCAACAGCCCTGGTTTGCACGGACAGTAAACAGCAGACATGAAACAGGTGGTTTTACACTTCAAGCACTGTCGCTCGTCGTCAGGAAACAGCTCAAAAGCCACTCTCTCTGAGTCAGTCACTCCCTGCAAAAGAGTACGGTCTGTCACTTCGATGTCTAATGAAGAGCTGATTATTCCAAGCTAAAACATCAGAAGCTAAGTTTGTCAAAGGAATAATGAAGTTTAGCAGCTTGGTTAATGAGAAACCAGCTATTCTGACTATATTACTGAAAGAACAAATATTACTTTAAGAGAGACATTCTGAACAGTATTAAAATGAGATGTACAATAAGTGATTCTTTACCCAAGTGGTCCTCTCAAATCAACAGTGCTACTCAGGAAGGCACTATTTAGCTCTACGCCATGGACAACACAGTTCCAGCATGTTCTCACACTACTGTTCATTTAGAATCATAGAATCATTTAGGTTGGAAAAGACCTGTAAGATCACCCAGTCCAACCATAACCCTACTCTACCAAGTCCGCTGCTAAACCATGTTCCTCAGCACCACATCTCCATGGCTTTGAAACCCCTCCAGGGGTGGTGATTCAGCCACTGCCCTGGGCAGCCTGGGCCAGCCCTTCACAGCCCTTTCAGGGAAAAAAAAATTCCTAATGTCCAACCTAAACCTTCCCTGGTGCAACCTGAGGTCATTTACTCTTGTCCTATCACTTGTTACTTGGGAGAAGAGACCAGCACCCACCTCTCTACAGCCTCCTTCCAGGGAGTTGTAGTGAGCAAGATGGTCTCTCCTTATTGCTTAACGTTTTCAACTCTTCCTTCATTCATTATAACATCATTTCCTACAACTCACCAGTTTATCAACCTTCTGGCGCAACATCTTCTCATCTTCAATCATAATAGCCATATCTTTCTGAACCGTAGATGCTACCACAACATCAAGAACATCTGCTTTGGAAGCCATTTTACAGATCATCTCATCATGAGAGAAGACACAGTAACGGTTCAGCAGCCGGTAATGCTCCACACACTGGCGACCCAACGGTAGCTGTGTTGGAAAACATTCAATACATGAAGAGTTCATTTTGAAAATTACATGGAGATAGTAACTTTCTATGCTACTAACCCAAAACTATCCAAATGAAAGGCCAAGATAAACCCTTCTGGCAACAATATTTGTCATTCAGAATGTAACACTAGAGAAATCAAGACCCTGAGTTCTTGCAAACTGGGACTGCTCAGGACCCTTTCACAGTGGACGCTGAGGGCTGTTGGGTTCACGGCTGGTGATGCTCAGGTTACACTGAGGCTACATGTTAAGAGTATGAAACTCATGGACGGGCAAGAGGAAAAACCAAACCAGCTGCTATGTGAGTACAGTCACAATGCACAACGCTTTCTTCCTATCTTAGTCATCTCATACTTCTAAGTTAGGATTTTTAAATCTAGCAGCATGTTTAGACAGGCCACGTTTACAAATAGCTAAGACCTCATTGGGGAAAAAAAACTAGAAGAGTAATTTGAAATATCAGTAGCTTCAAAGGATCTTTCTAAGATGGGGCAACACTTTGCGTCTGAGAAATCTGCTGGGAAGGAGAAAGGATTACTTGTAACTTTGGGGCAATTATCCTCCATGTTTTTATCTATTAGATATTTTATTTTGTCTTTTAAAAAAAGACAAAGATCTTAATAAATTACCATGACCTAATAATTGCACTGTGTGCCTGTCTCTGTTGAGCTGAGTGAAGTTTACTAGGAATGAAGTACTGGTCTCTAAACCTTCTGTTCGAACATGAAAACTTTCTGTTCCCTTCTAATTAACACAGTCTTAGTAAAAACCTACAGCACCTCTGCCATCCAAGATGCACTCACATCAGAGGCAATTCTTGTTTTTTTCCCCAATAGGACTATCAAAGCCTTTAACTGTTCTTAACGTATCATATGGTTTAATCACAGAAGCTAAAGTAGAAAGGATGTCCAAGTTGGCTTTGGTTTGCAGCAGTAGAAGACACCTCTTCAGAGAATTCCCAGTGCAACGAACAGAAAAATTTCCTTCCACTTCTTAAAGATTTGAATGGAATTTGGGGATGCAAGAGGAGCAGATTCTGGCAGCCCTGGAGCTTCTCCTATTCTAGCCATGCACAGGACCGTGCCTACCTCCTGCTGTAAAAGATGTATCAGCCCCAACATACAACTTTGAACCAAACCTTAGGAGCTGGAGGAAGCCCACAGTTCACCGCATGAATGAAATACCTTCAGCAAAACATTATTCTTCCAGTACCAGGCTCCTCCCAATCTCTGGACTAGCTTTGTGCATTAGCAGTAAGTCAGAGCTGTACATCAGCCAGGAACAACTTTGGAACTGCACACTTAATGAAAAACTGGGTTTGGAACATACCCAATCAACTGTGCAGAAGTTCACAGCTTCAGCAAAATTGAAACCCTGATTGAAGCCGCTGTGATAGGCTCTGGGAAAGGTGATCACAAACTCACCAGCACATTGATTGGTTCGATAAACCTGGAAGAAAAGACAGACAAGCGTTAGGTCAAACCTGAACAGAATCGAAGGCTGCAAAGGGAGCACGCGTTTCCAGTTCCTTGTAACTTCTCTAATGACTTCAGAGAGTTTTAAAACATACGCCTGAGAATTACAACTTGTATTTGGTAACTTGTCATATAAAACCCTAGTGAGCAAAGGGGTTTCACCCAGCCACTCCCACACTCCAAGCCACTTTAAGTCCGATGTCCGCGCGTTCTGCGCTTCCCCAGCTCCGTGCGGTTACAGCGGGAGAGCGCAGGCAAGGCTCCCTTCAGCGCGCAGCTGAAACTTGGAACCTACTCAAGGGTTCATACGGCTGTAAATCTAATCCTTTGGTGCTATGCAATCAGCACGAGAGCAGGCAGGTCTTTCTGTATCTTTCCATTCTGGAGTCTCTCAAAGCATAGCAGAAACAGTAAATTTTGCTGCTTTTTCCAGATTTCCCTTTAAGTGCCAAAGTCAGCCAGTCAAAAGCTAATTAAGTTGTAAAGGGACATAATTCCCATGAAAAATCTAGTATGGAGTATGACAGAAACGCATGAAAAATATTTTTAAATACTTCAGAACTTATCCAGCAAAAATAAGAGGATGTGGATGACATATAAAGCAAGAATGAGGTCTGCCCCCACCCCCCAAAAAAGGGGTCTGATTCGACAGACACACGAAGAGCTCCTGACATTGTTTCAAAGGTTGAGACTAAACTTTCCAGCTGAGCTACAGAAACAGATACTAAGGTGGCTCTCCAGAGGGGAGTTTGCCAGGCAATTCCAAAAGCAACGACTCCATTGCCCATCTGTTCATACTGGCACATTCTCTTAGACAAGGAAGATATGACACACATGGCAGCTACCACACCATCTCCACAGTAAAAGTGGCTTCAAATATCAGCTTGGAAGGAGAATTTAGTGCAAATGAACTGGGGGAGTAGCACAGGATCCAACAACATACAGGCACTCCGTGGGCCATCAAAGTATTCGGGTTCATTATGGTGACAAGTTGGTGCAAGAGATCTGGCTGAGATTCAAAGAGCTCTGGAGCAAGCTTCTTCATTACATCCTCCAGCTGTTCAGCTGCATACCCTGGGGCTCCATACCACGTTTTAGGTTCCCCCCTGCAAGATTATTAAAAAAAGTTAAATATCAGCAATCTTGTCAGTTACATTTTCAGTCTCCTGCTTTAAAACACCCTGTGTCAAAAGAAGGGTCTAGCACCAGGAAGGAATGCAAAGATAAGCTACCTTCCTGAATCTCCACACTTTACATAGGTCCCTCCTCCAGACCCAAGATTTTAACTGCCTACATTTCTGAGCACATACTTAAAATATTATGGGGGGGGACTGAAGAAGTCCTCAGTGAAGTTCTGCTGATTCCAGCACAACTTCACAACATAAACTGTTTGTCTTGCAGCATGAACACAAACTCCCTCTTGGATCTAACAGCCAAACCCAGTCCTGTTTTGTGCATAATTGCCATAAAAGCAACACAGTTAGAAATTAAACTTCCAGATTGTGCAAAAGACATCAAGAAAAACAAACATACCCCACCATATCCAGAATAGGAACAAAGAACTTTTAGCAACAGCCTAACCCCGTGCAGGCCAGCTGAGAAAGTTACAGCTATGCAGACGTGCTGCCGCAGACACTGTTCCAGGTTGACAAGGGAGCTGGCTCGCTGCAGCGCAGAGGGAAATGCTGTCCAAGGCCTTACAGAGAACAATGCTACAGAAGGTATTGAGAAAAGAAGGTAACAGACAAATCACCATCTCCCAAGACTCCCAAAGAGATGGCGGAGTAAAGCTGACCTAACAGTGGTTGGGTTTTTTCCATACATCATGAAGCAATTGGGAAGATTCCAGAAGAGAGTGACGTATGAGTCCAGAAGCATATCCCTCATACCCAGGAGCTGCACCTCTGATGCAGTGAAGAGAACGGCTGCTGGCAGGGACGGCGGAAGGGCAGTTAGACCTCTGTCACAAGGAGTAGCACAAGTAGAGTTGTCACTATGCAGTGCTAAATGGCGATGCAGCCTTGGATCTGGTCTTCATCTTGGAACAATTCTATGAATTCCTGAAGACCAGCCACGAATGCAAATAAAACTGTCCCGAGTCCCGACCCAGTACTGGGTTAGATGAGAATTCTGCTCCTTGAGTGCCAAGAATGGATTACAGCATCTACGAACTACGCTAGGCTTGGACCAGGATACTGGTCCCAGGGGTCTCTGGACTTCAGGAGAACAGGAACCTGAGAAGGATACAGTTCTAACGGATGGGTGCAGGTGTCAGCCTTCTGCAGGCAGCAAGCTGCAGGAATGAGGGTGACAGTTCTTTCTGCATTGCTGACAGCTCCACATTCCTGCCCTTAGAAATACTAGCATCAGTGATGGTAATTCCTGCTCTGACCAGCACTGGCACCTTATTTATTTATTTGCAAGCATCATTAGAAGCAAAGACCTGTTTTTTCTCCTTTTACCATTTCAAGAACTAACACAGGACTTAGTCACGCAGAACTATCGCCTCCGGCCCTGCGGAAGGTCTGCTGCCGTTGCCATGGTTCACTTGGGACCCTCTGCAGAAATACTGTACCGGAACACAAGCTCCTTCATGGCACAAGGGAACGCTGAAGATGAACGTGCCATCCCCAGTATTTCACAAGAACAAGTTCTGCCTTCTGAAGTCATTTCAGAGTTTGGAGCATTGTCTCTTCAGTGGCAGGGCATTGATTCTCTGCCCAAGAACAGTATTAACCTCAACTACACACTGCTCTCAAATAGGGTAAAAAAATCCTGACTTAAACCTCTGAATTGAAGGGAAATACAGTTTAATACCTGCAAATGAAAAGACATCAAGGACTTTCATGCTAAAGGATAAATGAATTAAAAGCAGCAGGGCAACGTTCACGTGTGTGCACAGATAGACGTGTGTGCTCACGCGCCTTTCTGGCCTTTACTGCAACCACTAATGCAGCTTGGGGCAAACTGTGGAGGACATAATGCCAGTCTTAACAATAGCGAGGGATGCTCTCCTAGAAGGAATGACATTTCTACCGCAAATAAAACAACTCATCTCCTTCCCTCAGTTTTCAGCCTGACTGAAGACCCAGATGAAAAAGAAAAGGCAACAAATGACAAGGAAGATTATTTTTACAACGCAATCCTGATCACTCCTTTACTTAGCCTCACTCAAGTATTTGTTTTAATAACGTCAAGTACTAAGAAAGCAAATGAATTAAGTCACTGACTACCTGGACTGCGCTACAGCAGCAGCTGTTTCAAGGAGCAGCAATTGAATACCTGACCCTAAAGACATCACTGAACAGTAGCTGGGATGGGGCTTTACCATTTTGCTGAACACTTACGTGAACAAGGAAAGGGAAAGAGCTTGACAGGTTTCAGGAAGAGTGACAAGAATAATTCAAACTCTAGAGAAGCTGTTGTAAGGTGAGAAGTTTAAGAAGTTCAATCTATTCAGAATATCAAAGAGATGGCAAAGATCTGTCCTGATTAGTTGACAAGTGTTCGCTTGATGGGAGGATTTATGATAGAATGATCTCTCTAACAGACAAAAATAGGCAAGATCTTACAATTGTTAGTTGAAGTTAGATGAGTCCAAACAAACAAACAACTTGCGTGGGTTTTAGTTTTACACTGAGCGTAATAAAATATTTGATGGAGTATCTGCTGCATCTCTGATGGATTTTTTTTATAGCTGGGAATGCATGTCTCTTTTCAAAACATGACCTCTTGTCCAAAAGCAAATGAATGCAGGGATCACTGTGTCAAATTTAACTCTGCTGCTGCAGGACTGAGGGTTATTCTGGCCTCAGCCGAAGAGCCTGGTTTTAGTTAGAAAGGGGAAGGGGGAACGAAAGGGAGATTGCTTCTCAGGCAGAGTTCATTCCTCAAACTCACCAATGCAGATAGTTAATTGAATAGCTCCAGTGGTCTTCTATATGCCAACAAAATGAAGAAAAGCACATTCCTACGTATAGCCAGGGTAATTTCATCCCACATATGTCAGCAGTAATGTGAGCAAGAACAGACTGCTCCATCACAGGCATGTTGTTTAAATTCCAGCCACTATCAAGGTATTCCTGAAAAATTGAACAGAACAGTCATGGGTATATACAACATGAAGCAAAAAAATCTGAGAAAATAAAACTGCCAAAGGAGCAACAGATGAAAAGCATCTTTCCCAAGTGAAGTGAAAAATAAAAGAAACAGGTCAATGAATGAAAGAACAAAGCCTCTATTGTCTTTGCTCCTTTCACAACCCGTATCAAATTAGTTTGAAAGTTATTTATTAACTTCTAGGATAAACCTTTGGCTTTCAATGTCTGATCACAGCAAATTTTATTTATTCAAAACTCTGATGCAATTCTCCCCTTCAAATACTGTGCCAGATACACAAAACAAACACTTTGTGTCACCGTTCCATTATTGTGCTTTGAACCAAAAAGACTTATTTAATGAAGAACTGCAACACAAACATACACAGTGAGCCGATATAGACCTACCTCTTCATCTGGTCTAACTTTAAATTTCCCGCCCCTAACTGGGAAGCCACTGCCAAACTCCTTTGAAGCAATATCCGCTCCATATTCTACTGTCACATCCTCTTCAATGGTACTAACAAGTCTCCAGAATTCTTTTTCAACCAGCTCGGTGGGGACCATCTACATATGAGAGGAAGAAAAGGAGTAATCGACTGAGGACTCGGTACGTAAAAAAGCATGTGCATAAAAGTTATAACAGGGAGGAACCTCCCTTAGCTCGAAGCAATCCCCTGTTTCAAAATGGCTTCAAGAAGAGAAAAAAAATGCAGCAGCAACATGGTTCCACACAGGACATGCTGCTGCCTTCTCTCAGGAATGGGTGACAGAGTGCTCTCTTCCTTACAGGCCCTTCTCTACAGTGGAAACCACCTGAAAACAAAACCCCAAATGAAGAAGCCAGTAGAACAAGAATCCATGGCACCAGCAAGAACAAGGATTTCCTGACATAAATCAATCCAAGGCAAGTTCAGATGGGGCTTTGAGCAACTTCCTTTGTTGGGAGATGTCCCTGCCACAGGCAAGGGGGTGGAACTAGATAAGCTTTAAGGTCTCTTCCAACCCAACCCATTCTGTGATTCTAAATGAGAACCTCTGATTTGAGATTTCATCCTATTCAAGATCACAATTCCCCACTTCCCCTCAAAAGTTATCTATTTTAATTAAGCGTAAAAAATGAATGATGGCATCAGGATAAATACATGAACATACGTGTACTGGCATGTTAAAATAGTCTGACTTGAACGCATCTGCCATTTCTCCAAACGTGCGAAGTGTATAGTCTCTTGCTGCTTGTTCAAAACCAAATGCTTCTTGAGGCTTATTACACTCCTGCAATTGGAAAGATAATTATTTCTGTAAGGTATTAATAAGACAGTCTCTTCTCAGATCTTACAGGAATGGGCTATTACACATCTGATGGGTAAGAAGGAACGACACCCGACTGAAATTAAATGACCACCCCTAGTCAGAGTCAGAAGACACTACTCTTTTTAATGCACCAAATCAAAATATTTATTTACAAGTCTGCATAAACATTAATCAAGTAATACGTGCAATTTCTCGTTCCTCTAGTAGAGCTAAACAGAAAAAAAAAAAAAAAAAGATGCATAGACCTCCACCCTGAAGCACCTAGTGAGATTCCAATTTTAAATACAGAGGAAAGGTGCTAATTGAAATGGAATTTAAAGGCACATCAATTTTTGGCACATCAAAATATTAAGTGACAGCTTTCCAATTTGAAGCACACCCAGCATTCATTTTAGCTCTACCCTCTATCACCTTGTTTGCACAACCTTAAGTAATAACAAATTGTATTTTCAATCCCTAGGATCAAGTTCGGAAAACCCCACAAGGTAATTTTATGGTTTGTCAGATTACCTGAGCCAAACACTGGGGACACCTCCAGTCCCCTTTGGGAACATCATGAAGGGGTGGAATTAAACAGAAAGTATGGTAACTGTCATCACAGCCATCACACAACAGGAGACGGTCCTCATCGTTACCACTGCCACATAAGAGACACACATACAAATCCACCTGTAACAAGAAATTGCCAGAGTGGGGACTTGAGCACTTGAGGTAACTCATGGTGACGAGCAGTCTGGTAACTCAGTCACCTGTGACATTTCTCAAAGCTTATTTTTACTTTAAAATTACCAGAAAATTATTCTTACTCTGAAAGGGAAAGAGACAAGCATAAACAAAATATTTATCTAAAAGTTTAAATAACCCCCTCTGTAATTTAAGGAATGGCCACTGGAGTTGCCAGCCCTTCCAGGTATTTCTTTTCCAAGTGACAGCAGATTCGACCCCGTGGCCAGGCCAGTTCAAACCAGCAGCGCCGGGGATTCAGCAGGTAGAACACGACACAACATCTGCTGGTTGCTCACAAATCCTGTTTCTTGCTGCTCTCACATGCAGCGTGAGCACATCATCCTCCCCTGAGACCAGCTGCTTGGAGGCTCAGAAGACAGAAAGAGGTTCCTCTTGATGAGAGCGTTCCTCTTTTTACCCAGAGATACTGGCCAAGACCTTCACTTCGTTGGGAAAGGCACCAGTTCTCAGCAGAGCTTGTGCTTTTGGGCAGGGGTAAGCTGTGGAAGAAATGTGATGGAGGTTTCACCTGGCAGCTACCATGCCCCAAGGAGAAGGTGCAGGTGCTCCAAAGGTGGGAAGGGTTGCCCTACACCACACCTTCACTAGCCACAGACTGGAATGCTCTTCTCAAATATAGAAGAGAGCTGTCAGGTCAAGCAGACCCTGTTGCCTTATGTTATTAAAGAAAAAAGAAGCAGCAGCAGCATCTCTTGCTTCTCCCCACAAGCTTCTTTGTTTGCGGGTAAAGGGGCCAGGCTTTTTGTATTTGCACATTTAAACCTATAGCTGTGGATGAAACAAAGAACATTTTTTGATTTAGGAAGGGCCCAAGTAGTAGCACTGACAGAAAAAAGAAGCTCAGGATCACCTTCTCAAAAGTAAGACAAACTACCACGGCCTTCAGCTTGGTGTTTTTTTGGAGTGCTGTGGTGGTGTGTGGAGAGTTGGAGCAGGAACAGGGTTGTTTTTCAGAAGCATTTGAACAACGAATTGTCCAAGTTAGTGCTGAAATTGTGGAGTAAGCGGCAGGTCTGCCAGAAAGCTGGGTGCCAAAGCTCAGATTAAGCTCCCCTGAGGTTAAAGAGCAATGGGGAGAGGGTTCACAAAAGGACCACTTCTGTTTGGACTCTTCTTTTAAAATGCTTGAGACTGTACCTTAGAGACAGGAAACAAGTTACTGTAGGTACAGTGACACTTCACTATCCCATTATTTTCAGCTTTGTAACCGCATGAAGCGTTGCCAGGGGGTCTATTCCAGCAGACGCAGACACTGCTTTGTCTCAGGCACAGGGTTACATGAAGAATACAAGAGTCCTTAGCACCACATAAATGACCCGAGATTTCACCACAGACCCAAGAGAAACCCAGAAACCCGCAATGGCTATGAGGCCGCAGGAAGGCAGGGTGTACTCACAGCGTTAGTGGGTTTTTTAGATCGGACTTTGGATTTGTCCTTCTCGGGCTCCCCGACGTGCTCTTTCTTCTCGGGAAGCTTCGCTGTGCTGTGCAGTTCCTTTTCTGGTGTAACAGAAAAAGAGATGAGGGCATTACAAAATGTCTTAATGCTTAGCTTTACCCTTATTCTTTTCTTTATTTGTTATGGCTTGTCAGACTGCATCACTCCAAGTCATTTGTTGAATTGTTACCCCATAGACACACTTGTTGCGGTTAGCTTAAAGCAAGATGAGAACACCTCAAGGCCTGCAGAAGCTGGTATTGTCAGAGCTAGCGACAGCTACTGCAGCCCACAGCTTCTGAGTGGGTATTTTAAGTACCGCTTAATTTAAATGATGAGTATCTTCATAAGCTAAAATTTTGTTTCTGTGTGGCGTTAGCAGATGTGGTTGAACTACTGCACTGTCACATGGACACGTGAAACACTGCTACAGCTTCCTATGATGGCCTTCACACTTTGGTTTCCTGTAGCAGTAGCTTTCATGAAGATGTATTGTCAAAGATCAGCATGCAGCAGAAGTGACCTGACAAACAAGCAGTTTCTCTACATTCTTACCCTCCTGCCTAACTTGGGCACATCTCTACTCAAGTCTTCATTCCTGAGATTATGAAAAGAACCAAAACCCACACAGCCAAACCCTTGCAACAGAGCGTGGAGAATGCTAGGGCTCTGGTGCTGAAGGTAAGGGGACAATGAAATCCTTAGCTGAAGTTACAAGAGAGGTAGAGACCTTTGCACCTGGGCATGGGACAATCCAAAGCATTTCTTAGAATCCGAGAGCTAACAAAGACATTAAAGAGAAGAATGTCTACATCTATCAGAAATTTAAGCGTTAAAAATAAACATCTAGAGCTTTCTTCTTTTCAGGGGGAAAAAGAAAAAGGTTAACGCCTAAAGAGCCTCCTTAAAGGAAAAAAAATAAAAAAATCAAAGACCACAAGCTACCCAAATTCTTGGGAAAAAGATTTTGAATGAACAAAGGAGACCAACACATTGCTTAGCTGATTTCATTATTAAGTAGTTGTAAATGGTTCTTATATTTGCTTTGCCAAATTATTTGTCAACAAGCTGCTTCTTCTGTTTGATAGCATTATATATTTCTTCTCAGCCTGAAATTATTATTTCTTAAGGAGAAATAACAACAGAGTCAGGACTACCACAAGAAGCAATTTAAAAATCATATAATGGGAATTTTATCATTAAGTTCACAATATATTATCTTTTGTCTTCCTGAGTTTCATTTCCTGATTTCAAATTCAAATTCTTTCTTAAAAGTTATCTGAAATCTTATACATTCTTAAGAGTTTCCTCTAAAGTTAGCGGGTTGTTGCTATTTAAAATATAAAACAGAAATATGGTTCAAATCTCATTGCTGACTGCTCCACAAGAGACAACAAAGTTCAAAAACGTAGTTTTGTTTTTTTTTCAACTGAAAATATATTCTTCGCCAAGAAAGCTCAACCACTTACAAAACAAATGAAATTACTTCAAGGCCATAAAAAGAACTTTTACAATTAATTCCCAGTTAAAAAATGAAGTTAATAGCAGTATTCTTTAAAAATACGTTGCATTGTTCCAGTTGATGAATTTAACTCTGGTTTTAAAACACGTTTGTACAAAGCCATAGGAGCCACCTTCACCTTTTGTCGCATTCCCCGCACGCCGCTCACCATTTTCACACTTTGGGGGTGCACATCCCATCCGGCGTCTCAGATTATGAGTTCTGGCTTCCGGAGGGTCAGATTCCGTTTTAACATTGGTTGCCTAAAATAAACAAATAAATACATAAATGAAAGCACACTGGTTTGACACTTGCATTTGGGACAGCGTTGACAGCCATCCACACAGCCGACTGGTCGCGCGGCCGGCACTGCCTGCAGCAAAGGCTGCAGGCCCAAGGGCTCAGTGCACTCGCTGCTCCTGCCCCTCGGAGCTGCTCTGCCGCTGAAGAAGGGGAAAAGCTGCTGGTGCCCAACAGAGGTCTGACAAGACAGCACCTTTGAGATTGTTGTGCTGGTTCAGCTATCATCATTTTATGCTGCCATCAGTTGCCTGATCACACAGGCCAACACTCAACTCAGCAACAGCCCCTCAGAAGGCTTCTTGCAGACAGT